>WBMW01002608.1:559035-665719 GCA_013396635.1 Penelope pileata
CCAGGCTGGATGGGGCTTTGGGCAACCTGGTCTAATGGGAGGTGTCCTTGCCCATGGCAGGGGGGTTGGAACAAGATGATCTCTAAGGTCCCTTCCAACCTGAACCATTCTATGATACGATACATTCAGTTGTCATTTACAGATAAGCTGTATTTGCACATACTAAGCCCAAAATAAACTTCTCTTAAGTAGGCACCTTAACAGTTTAAGCTACCTGTTGCTTACTTCCTCCCACCCTGTTCTCCCTGCAACACAGGAAAAACCGTCAAGTAAGATTTGCCCAGCTGATGCTTAGATACCTCACAGCTTCCAGGAGAGGTAAGAATTGTAGCTTGTAAGGGGTACTGGAAGCAAACAGAACATTTTGAATTAACACAGTTCTCAAACAGAACCCATCGTAGTCGATCAAGCTATACTCCTGTGGCTCTGAAAGGCAGGCAAGCCAAGATGCGCTAATCACGTCCTCCCTAAATTAACACCACTATTGTGTATTAAATCCCTCCTACCCACCTCTTCCAAGAACACAGACCTGCCTCCCCAGCCTCTGCTCTATTGCTACTCTGGGAATTACTTTCAGGTAAAGTTTCACCCAAGGAACATCAAATTTGTGAGAAAGCCATTTAACATTTGCGTTTAAGAAAACTCAGTCTCCTTGTTTTCATCTAAGGTGGTTCTATAGCAGAGTACTCCTGAGGGCTCATCTGTAGGTTCAAGAAATGCCTTAGATGTTCTAGAAAAATTAAAAATGACATCGATTGTCACTTGCTTGTGGGCCAGGAGGACTGGACAGCATGTCCATATGGCACTACCAATGTATGCAAGAGGGAAAGAAAACAAAAAAACAAACAAACAAAAAAAACACAACAAAACACCCCTAACCACAACACCTATCACATTTATAATAAACAATGTGAAACTCATAGCTTTCAATGGTAGGGAGATGCGACAGCAAACAAAAAAAAAAATAGGCTCAGATGCAGAAACTGTTTTTATTTTGCAAAACACACTCCACCACAAAAACGTTGAAAATAACTTCTGCTTTTCAAGTGTGTCCTAGTGACAGCAATACAAAAATAATTTAAGACCAACCATGTAATTATGTGCATTTATTTCAACCTTCCATTACTACAGATAACAAGATGAATAGTGAAATATGAACTTTAACAATCCTATAATTATAGCCACTGAATCGTGTGGCATTGACAGAACTGTGCAAAACCCAGATGAAAAAGAATTAACAGGGTATATAAACAGAAATGAAACAGTGAAATAATCAAGGGATGAAAAAGTAACGTGCAGTACTACTTTCTCAGCATCTCTTGCAATTATGCTTAACAAACACTTTGGTTGTTTTGAGTTCTCCCCTCAGTTTGTTACCCTTAGCACTACTATATATTGCAAAGAGGTTGTTACTACAAATATCCCAGCAGAAAATACTTTGATAACTACTGACAACAATCACTTTTAAGCAGAATTACGGGAATACTGTTGGATCTTCTGAGAAATTAGAAAAATTTGAAGAAGCTATTACAATTGACTAGAAATAGCACCACTGCTTATCAGAGCACAGAACCTTTGAGACACAGCAGCTGTCTGACTTTCAGAGGCTGAGCTGCAGCACTCATACCAGGGCAGATAGGCTGTAGAGCCAAACTACAGACACTGAAGGAAGACGACCATTCTCCAAGGCAAGTTATCTGGCATTAACATGTTTACACACAGGACAGCCAACACTCATTTTCTTTATAATAACTAAAGATGATGGGGAAAGGCCAGTTTCTTCCCCTTTTCTCTCCCCAGAGAAGCTATTTTGCGACGTACAATAATCCATATTTCAAGTAGTCTGAAGCTAGTTTGGTCTACAGAAAAGGAAAAAACCTTCAGTCTGGATTTTAACTCTCATTAAGGCATCTTAACCTCCTGTAAAAGGCCTCTACTCCATTTAACCTATTACTTGACTCCTGGTTTGATAGCACAGATTGAGGCTACTGAACTCTTCGTTCCCAGGTGGGTATCCCTTCTTCACATATGCTTGCCTCAAGGAAAGAAAACAGGAGCCCAAGCTAATACCTAACAATGCAGCAAGAAGCCTATCCCAGCACTCAAAATTCAAGCTCATTCCAGTACTCTGTCATTTAGTTTAATTATTGAACATTAGAAAAAGGCAAACAGCCTACTAGGATGGGGGATATGCAAGGTTGAAAAAGAAAAAAGACAGGTTTGGCATAATAATCTTATCATTCAAAGTCCTTTCTGCTAAAATCACCCTAATGAATGTATTTGTTCAAGATTATACCCCACACGATGAGTCAGCTCCACAGCCCAACTGCAGATCTTCCGCATCTCAGAAACCACTGCTATATTCACCATCACCTCTCTTCTCAAATACAGAATAACATTTAGTTCATTCCCTCAAGTTTCTTGCCTTAAATAACTAAGTCATCTTATCACTCACCAACATCCCAAGTATCTTTCCAGCTTCACAATCCACAGTTTCTCCCTGCTGAACAGGCTTATGGCTTTAATTCTGCCCACACTGCCACCAAGTCCCAGCTGGAGGAAATAATGAAGACAGGCCTCAACCTTTAACAGGCTGCAGCTGTGATATTCCTCCCTCTTCCCCCCATCACTGAAAGATTTCAAAGCATTTGTTAAGTAGGGGGAGGAAAGGTCATACAAATTAAGCAGGTAAAAAAGTTACATGTGCTGTATTTTAAACCATTACCGCTTGGTGAGTTTTGCAGTCACATGTCTACACCTGACTGGTCTTTACAGCACATCATCAAGACTCTGAGCAAGCAGAGAACAGTACTGAGGACTTGTTTGCAATTTGTTTCACTAAGTTTTGTCAAGACTTATGTAAAAAATTAATTCCATGTGCTTTAAGTGTTCTCTAACAACTGGAAGTATCTCCTTATTTGTCAAGAGTCAGAACTTTTGTTGTTATTAAAAATACACACCCTTCAGTGAGACACATGACCAGCAGACATTAAAAAGTTCCAGTGAAAAACAGAAGTAATTTTTATATGCTCTCCTTGTGCATTTCATTTCCCACTGGTTGATTACTCACCTTGTGTTAATTCAGCAGCCTCTCAAAGCATCCTCTGTGGCCCCATTTAAGAATTTAAGAAGAGGTCAAAGACCGCTGTCCATCCTTTTCCCCTTTCTATGGTACCTTTATGCTTCCTTATCCCAACTGCCTCTGAAAGAGCAATCTTGACTTCACCAGAGCTGACAGATTAAGTTTTTTCCATCTCCCATTAAAAGGTTTGAACACTTCTGTTCGATTAGAAATGCTATTAGTAATGGCAGAAAAGAAATTCAGATTTGTGTAATTAAATCGAAAAGAAGTTAGTGAGCCTAACTCCAACTCCTCTCCCTAGCTGGCTTGAAGTATACGTTACACTCTTCTTGTAGGAGTGTACAAATTGCAAACTGCAAGCTCCTTAGACCCTTTTTCCCAGATTCAAGAAAACCAAAGGAAAAATGCAAAAATCTGTGTAAGACAAGAAGATCAGAAATACAACAACTGCAACAGTCTGATTCTAAAATGTTATCTATAAACAGTTATTAATTCACTGTCTGCCTCCGACTTTAATCCTGGAGCAGATGCAGGATCAGTTACCTCTTTTATATACCTTAATACCTACTTTATCTAGTGCAATAAGAAAACATTTCTGGTAATCTCTTTCCCCAAATACAGGGAGAGAGTTGATTTTCAACAACATCAAAGACCCCAGAGCCGATCCTTTGTTATTCAGGAACTGAAAGTAGATGTATTAAAGAGAACAGTATGGGAAGAAGCTCTCTCTGCGTGGACCTTCCTACCCCTTCTCTCACCCACTTAAGCACGAGATTTTTACTACTCCAGGAACAAAACTAACACAGAAGCAATGACTTCTTCAGCCATGGTTTTAAAGCATCCCAGTGTCCCCATGTTATTTTACATGAAGCCCCATCAAAATTTTATTTTACATCAAAAGCCCCATCTGGAAGAGACTTGCTTCCCCTGTCAACACAATTTGTTCAGTGGCAAAGTAGGCTGCAAACAACTCTGGGGCTTAAACAGGAGAAAATGTAAATTTACAATCAAATGACCCCTAAGGGATGCATTTAAGCCAACTGACTAAGAGGGAGAAGACGAGGAAAGATCAAACAACCATGATGCACATTAAGAAGCCAAGGTATTTCTACTTTAGTCATTACCAGGTTCCAAAGAAAATTTCCAAATGCTCAGAAATGTAATATGGTACCAAGAACCTGCATATGTTTTCTCACATTTTTTTAGGCTCCTCTTTTGACCACAGTAGCAGTAGACCTATTGCATAAATTGTACTTTGTTAACAATTTTAGTAGCAAGTATGATTTAATACTTGGTCCTGTGCAGTAGAAATGCAACAGACACATGAACTACCGCATAGACAGGTGCTTGTGAGCTAATTAACACCTTCATCATTGGACTAAGCTACAATGAGTTGCAAAGCATATATCTAAGAAGGGATGCAAAGGGAAAAACACACCCACACATGGATGGAGAAAAGAAGAAGATTAGATAAGGGTGGGAATTAGATAAGGGGGAATAGCACAGCAAGCATTTTAGAAATCTCTGCTAAAATCATTGCTTTGTTGGCTGGGTGATGGGAGGTTAAGAGAAAGGCAGAACCTGTTTCTGAGCTCCTGTTTACTTCAGCAGATAAACAAGTTTGGATTAAAGGGAAAAAAAAATTGAGATGTCAGCATACTTCAAAAGCAGAACATTTTACTCAGTACGGTTTCCATTAGCTGGATTGCTTCTAGCTGTCTCTCTCTAATACTTTTCCTCACTGATTTCGCTTACAATGGTGTCAATGACAAAATTGAAGTTACTGATAAAAGCATCACTGAATCAGTCTAATCCATACAGCATAGACACACTCTTCCCTAATTACACCAAGTATTACAGTTGGGTAATTTTCTGCACAAAACCAGAAAAATGAAAAAGGCTTAATATCTTTTTCCTCCTCTTTCTCCCTTCATAAATCTTCTTTCTAATCTGTCCTTTTAAGGCAGAATGAAAAACTAACTATAGAAATTAAAATGTGTGGTCTGGATACCGGAGGGGGAAAGAAAAAACAATGTAAATGTGGGTTAAATTTAATGTTTACCAGGAAAATCTGAAGCCAGATTCCATTTTGGTATAAAACGCCAACAAAGTGGGACAAATCATACATCCTAAGTTGGAAGGGACCCACCAGAATCATTGAATCCAACTCCTGGCTCCACACAGGACCCAAAATCAACCTCAATGTCTGAGAGCGTTTTCCAAACACTTCTCGTACTCCAGCAGCTTGGGGCCACGACCACTGGCCTGGGGAGCCTGTTCCAGTGCCACTCCACCCTCTGGTGAAGAATCTTCTCCTAACACCCAACCTGACCCTTCCCCGATGCAGCTTCATGCCATTCCCTCAGATCTTAATAAATAGTTTTAGACCACCAAATATTCTAAGCATGATTTTTTTTATCCCCTGATGGCTGATAGCTGTTTCTCCTCATCCCGCTCCAACACTCCTTTTTCTCCATATACTCTTTTGCTTGCTGTCGTCTTATCAGGAGCAAACAGTGAGGAGACATGATAATAGTCCCAAAGTACCTGAAGGCTGCTGCAAAGAAGGTAATAAGCCATTCTCCTGGTCGAGGATGGATAAGACAAGAAATAATGGACCCAAACTTCAGCAAAGGAGATTTAAGTTAAATACAAGGAAAGACTTGCCATTACTTAAATACTGCAGCTCTGGAATAGACTGCCTGGGGAGGTTATTGAGTCTCTGTCATGGGAAGTCTCTACAAACAGCCTAGATCACCATCCATCAAGAATGATGCAGGTATAGTTTATCCTGCCTTGAGGCAGGAGGACAGATGAGATGATTTCTTAAGGTTTCTTCTTACCCTGAACTTCCATGATCTCACAAACTAAAAAGGGATAGATTGGGTCTGGTAGGTACTCGAAAGCCAGGTCATCAGAAAAATGAGCTATGGAGTGACTTTTGAGAGTTTTTATCCCTCTAAAAAAAATTTAGCCAGTGCCCCCACTATGCACTGCACCACCAGAAGTGCCCATGATTCAGAAAAAAGACTTCTCTCTTTCTCTGCTATTCCTTCACTTGTCACAATGCTGCTAGAATTGACCCTTTCTAAAAGAGACAATCAAAATCTTCCCTGATTTTAGTTTATTTAGGTTGTATTATAGAACCTGACTCTAAAAGGAGATGTCATGCACATCTGACTATGCTTTATCATCTCAGTAAGTCCTTGGATCCCAATTCCTTACAGAAGGTGCTTCAAGATGCAGACTGGACAGAGGTCATCATCTAAAGGGTGCTTTGAAGTGTCCAGAGCTGATCAGTAGCACATGCCAAAGGTGCAGTCCCAGATCCAGCAGAAATTGGAAGCTTGATAACGTCACACAGAATTGAAAATAAGGCAGGCATAAATCCATCAGGCAGATCGCAGATGAAGAGAGAAATGCGGTTGCATTTGCTTGATTGTTTTTGTCCCAGTTGCTGGACTTGAGTTTTAAAGTCATGTAAAGCATAACCCTGGAAACTTTACTCAGCCAGCTAAATTTTGCATGCAGCAGTTACTGATCAAAAAGCCATAATGAAAGTTCAACGAGACAAAATAACACAAGATTTTAAGTCCAAATCTCTTTGCTTGCTTGGAGGCTATGCATTTCTACTACATTAAGAAAACTAATTACAGCTTGAAGCACCTGCTGGAGCAGCAAAAGGAGGAGATTCTCACCTCAGTGCAATCTTTCTTATCTGCCTAGGTACACTCACTTCACATCTATAAGCAAACCTGCAGCAAATTGAAACAAACAATAGAAATTTTTCTCTTCAGATTTGGAAGGCAGATCATCCTTAACATCACAGAATCAAAACAGCTCAGCGTGAGCAGATCAAAAGACGCCATCAAGAAAAACTTCTAGGAATAAGTTTTTAAAAATGTTTTAAGAGGCCACTACATTCATTCCTTCATTTATTGTCATAGAGCACAATCTAATTTTGCAAAGATATGTACAACCATATCATACAAATCATGCACAAACCATTCTAGAGATTATCATTCAGTTTTCACCAAGTTCTAGCTAAAATGCACAGCAAGAGAGAAAACAAGATTTCCTGTAGTTCTCAGCCACCTTCATTAAACATAAGAGCAGCCTCTAAGCAGACAAGGCTAACCACAATGTTACTGAGCACTTACTCCAACGCCATAGTTGCGACTAGAGGACCAACATGGCTATCTTGAGCCATACTGCAGATAAACATATGTAAAATATTGTTCATACCAAGCACACTAGAACGTTAAGCACCAAAGCAAAATAAAAACAGTTATTGGGTAGGAATCTCCTTCTGCTTAGACCAGTATCAACAAAGATTATCCTCAGTGCCTGCATGGGAGTTATACAGATGTAAAATCCATGTGAGAAGAGTCACAGGCAATCCTGCATGAGGACATCAGGAGGTGGATTGTTAACAGACAAGTGGGACTCACTCAGTATCTGACAGGGACATCAATAATACCACAAGCCACTGCTGCAAGATAGGGTCACATCTTTCTTATGTTGAGGGCCCCAGAGATAAATGCAGTATTCCAAATGGGTTCTCGTGAGAGTGGAGTAAAGGGGGACAAATCATGTCCCTCGACCTGCTGGCCACACTTCTTTTGATGTAACCCAGGACATGGTTGGCGTTCTCAGCTGCAAGCACACATTCCTAGTTAGCATTTGGTTTTTCATCAGCCAGCACCCCCAAGTTCTTCCCCATAGGACTGCTCTGTATTTGTGTTTGGGATTGCTCCAGCCCAGGTGCAGGACCCTGCTGCATTTGGCCTTGCTGAGCTTTGTGAGGTTCCCATGGGCGCACCTCTCAAGCCTGTCAAGGTCCCTCTTGATGGCATCCAGAAAAAGAAAAGTGGAAATTTGATCTTGCTTTTGATTTAAAAGAAGATAACACACTTAAGATTATTCCAAGTATATATACATAATTTTTTTCAAAGCAGGTACAAATAGTAGCATGCAGATATTTTGCTTTTAGCAAGAAAGTTTTAGCACTAGGAGGTCTGGACAGGTGCATTACTAAGTATTCAGTACTGGTTGGGTCCTTACTGATACATTCACTACACTGCAGACATATGCATCTCCTGCTATAAATCATTCTGGAGATACAGAGTACATCATTCCTACTTATACTAAGGCCATAGTACTTGTTCAATGTAAAGGATCCTTAAAGAGCTGGGTTTTTTTTCCAAGCACTTCTGTATTGCCCCCATGTGTCTTCTACACCACTACCACCTCCTGAAAAGGCCTTGGAATAAACTAGAATCATGTTTCTAGATTATAATCAATTATTGTTATATATATATATATATATATATATTTAAAACTGTGGATGCTATTTCATTTCATTAGTGCCCTGTTTTCCAGTGATACCTATTGCCAACGACTGCAGTGAGAACATCAAGTTAATTTTATTTTCACCCCGGACTTGCCAGAAGCTTGTTTTACTGATAACATAAGGAAAATTCAAGAGTTTACAGAACATAACTGTAAGATATGTTCATATATAGTGCCCATACACAGTTGCAATGGGTATACTAAATAAATTCAGATGTGCATACTATACACAGGATAGCAATATACCAATTAACTAGAATTAGATGAAAAAATTGCTAGGCTCTGTAAGTGAAGTCTACCAGTTGGAATACAAGCTGCACAGCTATTTGCATCTACTTACAGTGTGCTCTCAGTAAAGTACTAATCACCTCTTCAAATCCTTATTTTCATCAGAAAACACCATGAATTACCGTTCTTGTATCTCAAATGTGGGACCACATCCTTTAATATACTCTGAATATACTAATTTTGGATCAGAAATCTACAGTTCCATTATCTGTTCTGTGGCCCCCCTAACAATAATACAGTACAGGATTTACTGGACTTAATGCTGCTTGCAGGACACAGAGATACCACATACAGCAATACGCTGGGGCACATGGCTCATCTCTGCACTCTCTCATTTCCACAAAGTCCCTGTACAACTTTTTCCCCACAGTGAAGATTTCCAAATGTATCTTTCCAAAATGCCTAATGCATGGAGTACGGTTTGGCCTGTCTGGTCCACAATTATTATTGAGAAAATGATACAAAAACAGAAGAGAAAGAAAAAGAAAAAACAAACAAGCATGTGTGAGAAGGAAAGAGAAAACGTCCAAGAGTGTAAGAAGAGTGGAAAATGGAGAGAGGAAATATGAAAACATGTCAAATCAAGTCTGCAAGAAAAAAAAAATTAAGAGGGAAGGAGAAAAGATAAAACACATTTACAAGATGATATATAAGAAAAGACATATGCACCCTATTAGAATCACACATTCTGCCTGTTAACAATTCACTACAACACAACACCAAGTCTGCATTATTCTTTTCAATCCGCTGAAGAGTAGACATCAAGATGAGAGATGCTGAAGCATGGTATCAGTATTTCCCTACAGCCATAGAGCCCACTATCAGCACTGATAAACCTGTGCCAGGATACATTCCTTATCTGAATATGGGCAAAGAACAGTTCAAAATCGTGTTAGATGGAAAAGATCACCATTGTTGCAGCTCACTTACAGCAATCAGGAGAGCATCACAAACATACATCAGAATCAAAACACTTCCCTTGTATCTTTGCAGAAGGGTGCTAGTTCTGCTCTGGGAATCAGCATTGAAAGGCTATTGCTGCCCTATGCCTGCTAAGACACTGAGCTACATGTTTAAACACCAGCTCTGGGCCAGACTTATCCCTTCTTGAACTCTGGAGACAGAGACAGGATTGTGCAAAGTTTGGTAATCAAACCGTCTGAGGCTTGCAAATTACATCTAATGAGAAGTACCTTGTTGTTTGCTCCTAAGGGAATAAATACCTGCCGTTGACAGCAAGAGATCTAATCGAAGGCCAGCATTTCCACACTGAAGAAAGCATGGTTAATTATGGAGTTGTGTTTGTTTGTGAAAAATTCAAGGGGAGTAATAAAAGCAAAATTGAGGTTCATTATCAAAAAAACTTGTTGACAGAGAGCTCTATCTGGCTATGAAGTTCTTTCCCAAAGGAAAATAGTAGATGTCTCAGTCCATCGGTCATTTTAACTGGAATGAATAAAAATCCAACATAAGAACTCAATGCAGTTCACTGAGAGCTTCAGAAATTAATCCTAACGTCTCCTGAAGAGATATAGCCTTAGAAGTAGGTTTCCATCAATGGTCTTAAAATCCGTAGAGAAAGACTATAATTCTGACTTCACAAATATGGGACGTATCATATGAAATCATCATTAACATCACATGCACTCACACACCACACTTGACACAACTTATAAGGTCTTTCTTATCTCTAATTTACACACCAATATTCATGGGGTCTTCCTCTTTAATATTTCAGGTTCATTATCTGAAATACCATTAATAATATTGAACTATACCAGTAGATACTGAACATTTATGACTTCAGAATAATTTTGAGAAAATACTGGTGCAGTTTTCTGTAAATGAACACTTTGATTTGCTAGTGAATTCCATGTTCTGTAGTTATCTTTATGATAATTATTACCTTTATTTAATGTACAATTTTTTTAAATGCTATGGTTTCAGTTCTTTGTTAGTTCCTTGATTTTTTTTTTTTTATTCCCATGGTTGATGTAAATAGTCCACTAGGAACCAGGATATCTTTGTTATCAACTTATTACGTTTGTTCCCTGGGGCAAGTCTCATTATTTCCATGTGCTGTGCTTTCACCTACTTGCACAATGCTGGCTGAATTATTTCAAAGAAAGCTGATGGGTTTATTTACTATAATGCTGTCAGAAGGGGCAAATACAGAACAAAGCTCAGGAGCTGCATTGCAAATTAGAACCTCTGACAAGATCCTCATTCCTTATCAGCTTAATTTTAAGAAATTAAATTTATTCCCATTCTAAACAGGAATATATTCAATTCTAAATACTGTATCAAGGGGTGCACTAAAAATGCAGAGCAGCAGATACAGACAGATTGCTGCTATGGGCCAGATTTTTTCCACGTATTCCTCCCTACAAGGTGGAGAACTCCTCTTTCTACACACCTGAACCTCCAGGGACTGTGCCATAGCAAAGACATCTCAGAGACTGTACTACTTACTGGTACAATTTCTTAGCATGACTTTTCTACTCATACTTTCAAAAACACAACATAATGCTAGTATTGAGAAACTGGTGTAAATTAATATTGGCCAAATGAGCATAAGTTTTGCACAAAGATTTTCTGTTTTATAATCCAATCTTCTTGCAACTGAAAATCCCATTTTCCTATTATCTTCTCTCATAATTCCTGATAGAAATAGCTGATCTCACTATCTTACTAAAAATCTTCTGCTCATCTTTTAACTATTTCATGCTCCTCTGGTTATGAAAAGCAAGAGACCTTCAGAGCACGAGCTACTAGGCACGAGCTACTGGCAACTTTGATAACTGATGATGTTAAGAGTGATGGTTGGCATATAAGACAAGTATGTTTTTGGACCTGTCTCTTGAGATAGACTTTCCTGCTTTGAATATTCGTAGAATCACACTTTATACTGTTATGTCAATTATAAATAATCACTGCTTAATCAGTGTTGTCATAAACGGCCAAAGAAGTAGCACAGACTATACTGAAGTTCACTGGATGATAGGTTTTAATAGTTACAGCTCATAATTACAATGAAGTACCTTCCTCTGATGTATTGTGACTAACTGTAATATTTCTTCCGGAAGCTTATTTGTCACATATGAACTCTCTTTAAAACTATTTACCATTTATTATAATGGAGACTAGGGAAAATACAAAGAACAAGCTAAGGCTATGAAAAGATGAGCACTTTGTGCTCAGCAGGCAGCTAGCTGCATGTTCTTGTGCAGAAGCATACATACACTCTCCTCTCCTTTGACTTGAAACAGAGACTATTTACAAAACACCATTGATTCTAAATAGATTACTAAATAAATTCTGTGGCTCCTATAAAGGTGGGACAACTTTTGGAGTCTGATGAAATGGTTGCATCTCTCGCTAGTCAGTCCCTTTTATCTTCTGCAAGAAAAACAACTCTTCTGCGTTCCCTGAAGGAGACTTCCACCCACAGGAGAAACACCAAGATACTTAATTTCTATAAACTCCCGTTTAGTAAGATTAGGGGGAAAAAAGTGCATGCAGTAGAACATCTATGCTAGTGCCGCATACAGGCAAAATATTCTACAAATGAATGCGGGCACTTGGCATTTTCAATTATAGAAACTGATCAAAATATTACACAAGTTGTTGTACCCAATCCTTCTACCAAGGCTAATGTTATTATAAAAGAATTATTCCTTAAACATATGCAGTTATTTAACTTTAGATAACAAATCAAGGCACTGCACTCAATGTGCATTAGAATTCTATAGAATTCTTGGTTTTATTTTCGGTCCCCTTCCTCCTTCTCAAATCTCAAATTTTTAAGTAATGATTTTTTATTTCCTATGGGGACTTGTAGAAACGCCATTTCATTTCCATATATTCCTTCTGATTTTCTCTCATGCCTTATGGTTAAGAGAGCCTTTACAAGAACCAAGGTACTGCTGTCTGATGACGAGAAACAAAGGGCTTAGTCCATAAGTGGAAGGGGAGATTATTCAAATCCTAGGCTATTAATTTCCTCTGTAAAAATAAGTACAACTTCCATAAAGCTACATATATTAGTAAAAAAAAAAAAAAAAGTACAGTCTGAAATTCTCCAAAGCCCAGCTATTCTAGTTAATCTCTAAGGCTTTCAAATCCTTGCACCATTTTTTTGTTCTGCTTATACCGGAAGACAATAGAGCTGGTGAAGCTCCAGGAAAATCTCACTCTTTTTCCTATAACCTAGGAAAAAACCTATGGAGGTGTGCTGACAGGGGAAAAAAAACACCTACCAAGGTCCGGTTCACTCTTTGCTATGGAATAATCGAAAGCCCTCTGAACTTCAAAGGTCCTGAATGAGGGCAGTGGGATGTGGATAAGCTTTTTTCAACTGCAGTGGAAGCTGCCGCAGAGTCTGCCATGACAAACCAGAGTTTGCACATATCAATATGCGAGCTGGGGTCTCTATCAGCACCCATCAGGTGTGCACAGAGGTGTTCTTCAGGTACACCTTTGAGCTATAAAGGGTAATCACCGGTGCTTGAAATTGGCTGCCTTTCACTGATAAGCAGTACATCGAACTGCATATATTTCAAACATGCATACTAGTCCTTTCTGCAGAGGAAAAACAATCCTAGTAGAAGTCACATCCACCTCAGAAAGATACAACAAAAACAGAGAAGGTACAGGAAAGGGCAAAATGACAAAGGTTGACATACAAGGAGAAATTAAACTGACGAAGATTCTTCAACTTGGAAGATACGATTAGGAAGATTTACGAGAGGAATAGACAATGCTATAAAAGGCACAGAGAAGATGAATAGGGAACAATTAGTCACTATTTCACAATAAGGAAGAGATACCAGAGTAGCAAGCCAAAACTTCGTGAAAAATAAAAGGAAAGGCTTTTTCCACATAATTCATAATTACAGTTGTGATACTGATTTTGCAGGATGGAATCTTGTTTTCTATCATGAGAACAAATGGACTGAAAAAGTCATTAGACCAATTCACAAAAGAAAAATTTCACTGATGATATAAACTCAGAGATGTAAATAAAACTGCTGACCTTGGAAGATTTTTTTGAAACACAGGATTATATTTCAGGAAAATAACAACTACATTTCTGCACTGTTTTTATATTTTCTCTTATTATCATAATGTTTTAATTTTTATTTTGACAACTGACCGTGACTGGATATGATCAGGAACATGCAGCTGTGTATTACAGCTAATAACACTATCAAAGACACTTCTTTAGCTTATGTAGCAGATGCATATGCTTTTAGAGCAGAAGGCTCTTCCATTTT
This sequence comes from Penelope pileata, assembly GCA_013396635.1. Taxonomy (NCBI): domain Eukaryota; kingdom Metazoa; phylum Chordata; class Aves; order Galliformes; family Cracidae; genus Penelope; species Penelope pileata. The sequence goes on from WBMW01002608.1 coordinate 573,034, forward strand.
GCCCTTAATAGTACTCTGGACTTTCAAGTGGTCAGCATGAAGAATAAACTTTAGTATAATGCAAAATCTGAAATGCTTGAAGATGCACAGTTTTGCAAAGCACACCTTGAAAAACAATGAAAACTCCATGATGTTAGCGTCAGACTACATCACAAATTTGACTTTCTTCTGCACTTGGAGACTTCCACTCACTATAATTCTAAGAATATCTCAGAGTAAAGGACTACAGCATGCCATAGTACAAGAGAATGCTTTTTTTTTTTTTTTTTAAGGCCCTTCTCATAATGCTGACAGCAGATTTTGAGCATTAAAGCAAAGTCGTTTTCATAAAAAGCTAAAAAGAAAATAGATATGTGGAACAAAGTGGAAATACCCTCTGGAGCACAGAGGGTACATAAGACATTTCTCGACTGTCTGGGAAGAATGGTTTCATCACAAAGTTCTCCCACAGTCTCCTTATTTTCAATGACATAATTGTTTTAAAAAGAAAGATACAAATATACACATTCCTACTCTCACTTCTTGCAAGCGATTGATATTGCTGTTGCCAGAATGTTGTAGGTTGAGAATCAGCAAAGAGATGTCCTGAAAGATAATGTATCTTTAAAATGTTTTGGAATCTCTGTAATAAAAAATGCACATAACATATTATTATATGACTAAAACCTAAAAGGCACAGTTCACAAGTTACCACCTCAGCTGGACTTAAAGTGAAACCTTTAGACCTGAGTAATTCAGACTAAGCTCAAGATCTGAACATACCTTCCTACACACAATTCAAACAAGCTAACTCATTTTTGACCTAAAGTGCTTTCAGGGCTTTGAGGAAATGACTATCCAGTATGAGGTACGCCCATCCCAGGATAAATAACGAATATGTAATCTTTCATGTACCCACTCAACAACTACATGTTCTGAAAATGGCTGCTATACAATTCTTAAAACTCTCACATTCAGTGTTGCCATTGTACTCTAAAATGAACAACTAATAGCTTTTCATTTAAAAATGTTACAGATTAATAGATTTGTAGATAACTCCTAACACATATTTGCTGTACATCTGGTAAAGTTAAACTTCAACTCAACAACTCCATGTGAAGAAACCAGCTACATAAAATAAACCATATTTGTACAAGTCTGTAGACCTCTATAAGTCTTTCAGTTTCACTTCCTTCCCCAGGATCCCAAGTTATGAATCCAACTCTGAATCAAAGTACCATATTTTGTTAGTGCAAAAGCCGGCATAACTAAATTCCACTCAAAGATATACAGATAGTTAACAACCAGTAGGTCAACAGAATCTGAATTTGTGTCTCCTTTCATTAGTCTCATTCACACACCCATTATATAGCTATCAGGGACTGTTCAGTGCAGAGGAGTTTGGCAGGGGCCTGTGTGATCAGGACCTAATGTTGCAGAGTTGCCATATTGATAATGTCTCAAATTGGCAGCTGTACCCTGTAACTCACAAATCTCAGCATCCTTTCTCTCTATTCCACAGTTTGCACAACTGCCTGCCTCTCCACCTCTAAGAAGAGAGGTTTTCTGGCACAACCAGATGCTTTTTCCAGGTGGAGATTAGCTATGCTTATGATACCCTTCAAAACATTCAGTTGTAGGAATGGCAGAGATTGCAAAGGGTTTTAACAAATGCAGAGAACAGAGAACTCCCAGCTGGCTAAAGCCCATTAGAAGAGTGGCTCTGCACACAAGCAAATAAATAATAACATACACATAAAATGATGGATTTCTTTTCTCCATCTACGGTTCTTTCCCTCCTGCAATTATTTCTGAGTGAAGTGAAATTGTAAATAGCTTTACTCACTATAAATGATCTTGAGAAAATTATTTCAGAAGTGCCACAGTGCAGCTCAAGGGCTTTTCCTGATCACTCCGTGCTCAGATGATTAGCTCAGAGCAAGATTTTGCAACTATGCTCACCAGGGCAAAAACACATTGTGAGGAATGACAAAGGCAGAATGTAAGTCACATTTGATTTTCAGCAGCAACAGGCATTGGTCTAGGACTGCAAAGATGCTGAAGGCCATGACAGAAGTGCTTGCAAGAACTGGCGTTGTGAACTGGAACAGTCAAAGCTGCAGTTGTCCACAGTCGACTAGCAAACTTGCAAACATTTCTTTGGCTCAGGAGAAAGATGACAACCTGGACTGTGTGGAGGCCAAGGACAGCACTGAGCACTGCATGTCAGAAATGAAGCATACTGGAAATAGTGCCAATCAAACCCAGGTTGAGACAGCATGGAAGAGCAAGCAGCCCTGGCAGAGCCATGCAGAACCCTCTGCATGGTGCCTGGACCCAGCTGGCAATGCTCAACCTTTCCACTCATGAAAAAGACAAAAGCAAATCCATCCGTTTAATGGCTTCTTTAGAGAGTCGCAAGACCATTTGTCTTTCCAGCTGAGGCATCAAGGAAACAGAGTTGTTAGCTACCTAGTTTGCATTAGCTCTTCCTGAAGATGGTAGAGAGAAAGAACTGATAAAAAACACTCCTTTGGCTAAAATCATCTTCCGTGCCATTTCCAGTCGTACTCCATGGAAATGTGACAGTGAAGCAGATCTGACAAGAGAAACGTGCTGCCTTGGTCAGAAGGAGAATGCTTCTTACCCCGCATATTTCTATCAAATATACCAATTCCCCCATTTTCTGGAATAAGCTTACACCTCAAAAGAACTCCGAAGCCACATAAAACTTGCTTTGTAGCCAGTATCTTGTTTTCATAACAAAGGGAATCATTTGCACAATACACCACTTTGAAGAAAATTCATCATAAGCTATTTCACAGAAGGAAGCATATGTTATTATTTATAATGAATTTAATTAAGACTTAACTCTACATTTTCTTAAGACCAGGAAACAGTTGTGATTTTTACAAGGCCCCAATCGTTGTCTGGAAAGTACAACATTCTTCACTTAGAAAAGTGAGCAGGTGCTTTTGCACAAGTCACATGAGCTGTGAGATATATTGAAAGCCACCCATAAGTGCAATCAAGTGTTTCTGAAAACCTTTGAATATTAAATGCAAAAGATCATGATCTGCAGCAGAACTGAAAGACCAGAGTGCCTGTGAATTGAATCTATGACCTTCTTTGGCAACTTTCAAATCTCAAGAATTTTCTCCCTACATTTGTAGCTACGTCAGCAGCGATCCTTTGTCATCATACATACACTCAGGTGTGGCAGGATACAGTTAGAAATAATGAATCAGGTTCCATCAAGCTCCACATCACTCCAGATCAGTATGACTATCCAAGGAAGTGGAAGAGAACAAGCATGTCTGAGGAAACTGGTTAACCTCGACTCTCATCATTGTTTGGAGACATTCAGCTTCACTCCGTTAACAGTGAAGGATGCCTGGATGATTACCTAAGGTTGCTCATTAGCAAAACTTTTGTTCAAAAGTTTTTCACGACTGAAGAAAGATCCTCATCTATGTGTAGCCCTAGGTATCACGATGAGAAGCAATAAATACAAGAAAGTCATAAACAGTCTTTTTCACCTTCTATTTTGAAAGAATTATCAAGTGGTAAGATTCAGTAGACAGACTGTTTCTGTAAGAAACAGACAGTATAAGTGAATGTGTTAAAATGGATTTTTAAGTGTATGTTGGCCTGAGGGAAACAGCTTTGCTCACGTCTTTGTAAACAGCTATTCACTCTCTCCTTGCCTCTTGAAGAGAATGTTCATTGAACTGTGAGGGGGAAAAATACACACGTCTGGAATGTGTTAAAGATCTGCAGCCTCATCAAAAGGTTCAGGTACATCTTTTGTCACTATGATGGGTACAGCTCATCCCAGTTTACAGTAAATTAAAACCGATCCCAGCAGCTGAGACTACACTATGTCAAAGAACTAGGTGTGTAATAGAGCAGAAGATGCAATTGGAATAGCCATCATCACAGCAACATGTCAGCTGCTAACAAATGATTTCTCTGATCTTCAAGCTCATTGCTAGTTTATTCCAAAACATCATCTATTTAGGAATATCATTAGATGTCCTCTTGAATTTCTTATTTCATTTGAAAAACCAAATATTAATGCTAGATCCATGCTGTGTATTGCAGACATTTAACAAGGGAGACTTTGAGCAAGTTGTAGTGAGAGGGACAAAGCTGTGGTATAGCTATGAAGGGGTATCTCATTTGCTACAGTACATTCCCTTGTAAATGCTTAATGAATCAATGAAATGTTGTGATAGCAGAACTACAATTCATTAATTTTTAGCTGGTCTCCTCATTAGCACAAAACCAAAACAGTCAGTACACAACTATCTCTGCATCAAAACAATGTATTCCCATAAGCAAGCAGGTGAAGGTGCTTCAGGACACCGAAGCCATCTCCCTAAAAACCTCCTGAGAGGAGGAAAGAGAGAACTCATTACTACTTTTAATATTTTTAAGTAAAAGATCAATCCATCTCTCTATTAAAAATGTACCTAATTCTTTGTTTGAACTTCTCTACATTCAGCCTTAGTAATTGGTTTTGGTTATACTTTCATCTGCAGATTCAAGATCCCTTTAGTGCTTGGTATTTTCTTCCCATGAACACACTTTTACACTGTTGCTAGGTCACCTCAATTTTCCTCTACTATGGCAGTGTTTTAATAGCAATGGAACAGCGTTGCAGATAATACACCTGAGGACACTTTCAGACAGTTATCTCATTCTGTATCTGATTTCTTCTCTGAGATTTCAAATGCTCCAGAAGCTCTGTATGCCAACTCTGCATGTAAACTAATCAAAAATACACTGAAACTATGAACCTACAGATCTGCACTGCACTGCTGAAATCATAAAGGGTCATATCATACTTCAAAAGTGGCTACATAAGCCTAGGGTTTGAAAAGTTTCCTGAAAATTAGCTATTAGAGATTACCAGAGCTTTTTTTCAGGAAAGTGAAAGTGATATGAATTTAAGTTTTAATATGAAGTAAATGCCTGCTAGGACAAACATTGAAAATAAAAAAGTCCAGGTTTTACTTTTGACCTTGAGACTACAATTTGCATGTTTTCCAGATCCAATCCAGCAATCTGAAGCTGCACGTGCTTGTATTTAGCCATGCCAGCAATGATGAATCTGGCTATCAGAGGAAATATTTAAAGCTGTCAATTTGCATTACGGCTATATTTGTCCCTCAGAATGCTGATGATAACTAATGATTTCTTCAGAGTCAATAGCTCCTTATATATATAATCAAAAGAAGCAAGAAGTTTGATTTATTAAGAAGTATCTTCCATGCTTACCTTCTCTGTTAAGGTGTAGGTAGCAACACTATAGATAGGAATCTACGATATGAAGACATACAGAACAAAATAACAATCACAGGGCATCAATTCAACAAAGTCACAGAGTTCTAACCAACTACAACAGTGCACTGTGAGAGCTTTAAGCACATGCCTAAAGTTTGTCTAAGGACAATGCACGAGCATAAATGGAGTCATAGAGAAAAAAGTTCTTTTAGATACTACCAAAACTTTCAGAGTAAAATTGTGTCTTCTCCAAGACACCCTATACTTCTTCTCATTCCAGTTTGTTTGGCTGCAGTGACTAGGAATCCACAACCTCTCCTCTTCCCCTCCCAAACTGTCCTGCATCAGAACAACTCTTTCACTTCAGTTCCCTTCACAGAATAAAAAGTAGAGGAAAACACAGCAATAGCTACACAGGCCTTTTTACTTTACAACTAAAGAAAGATGAGTAAATCACCAAGAACTGAAATAATTCTCTGTACTTTGGAAACAACTCTTTGCTTACAGAACGTTGGGTGGCGTGGTCTTTACTGATGCAATTTGCAGCACAACTTATCAAATTGCAGTGACGTTAGCATTGATACAGAGTGCTAGACCATCACCTCAGAATATCAAGTCCACAGTATAAATACACCTTGGATTATAAAGGAGAGATTAATAGAGAGTCCTGAAAATGTCTTACATTGCGAAAGCCATTTTCCAGTCAGGGCACAAAGTTTCCTTCAGTTTTTCAGCTGAATCTGTCATTAAAGATGTCAGCAAAGTATTTGTGTGCTTTTTGAAGTGGCCTAGGTACTAGTCTACAATCAAATACAATTCTTTCCATTAGAAACTGGAAAATCAGCCAATGTCACACAAAATAAATAGCCACTTAATAACTAGCACTACCAAAACGGACTGGCATTTACCCCCTTTCTTGTGTTTTAAATATCAGCAGAACCCACTGGACACATGGTATGGGAAAATACTTGAGAAGATTATATTACCTCTGCGTGGAAACCTAAGGCACCTATATACAGCAAGTTACTAGGTCAAAAATTACATCTATTAAGCCAAGTAAATTACCTGTGTACTGTACTTGAGGTAATCCATAAAGCAATTTACTTCTTCTGCCTTTGTGCCAATCCGTGTTAATTTAGATAATGATAATTGATGATTTGCCACATCAAATACTTGAAGTAAATCCATAACATTTTATCCTATCAATTGGCCCTTCTCAATTAAAGAAAGTACAGCATTAATCAAAGTCAAGTTTCTCAAGGAGAACTTCTCTACTCACTATTGAACTGATAAGAGGGATCAAGAGGTCACCATCTGAAATCTACCTGGAGCTCTCGATAGAGCTGTTACCACTATTGTGTCAACTGATAACACAGCTGGTATGGCTTAATTGTAGCTTGCACAGTGCAAACATATATCTTAGTAATACAATAAACTTGGTTTATTTCCATATGGTGGATAATTGCCCTATACTAAGTGATAAATTAAAAAGATTAACCAAAGTACTAACTACAATAGAAGCAGCTAATTTAAGAATTTCAGCTCTATATTATCTTCTCTTTACTGAAATTGAACTCAAAAATCCTCCCTCTGCTTCAACTAATGATAAACCTTTAGATAAATATAGGTTTCTTTATTCTATATTGGTTGACAAATAACAATTTATCCTCTAATTATACAGCTCAAATAGCATTTTCCTTGTGGACTGCAATTCCACACTCGCATACAGATCTCAGCCTGCCTAAGTGCAGGGCTGTCCCCACAGCAGTACCTGTCTATTTCCTACAGGTTAGAGAGGCTGTCAACATAGGCAGAAGAAATCCCAGTGGAAAGAGGGAAGGACAGAATTAACAGACCATTAAGGCCCAATAAACACTCTGGAGTTTATAGAACTTTTCCTATTATCTATAAGTCTTTCAAAACTTATTCAAAAGCTATAATTAAACAATAACAAAAACATCTTCAGCTAATGAAAAACTCATTAAATTATCTTCAAGCAATCTGTCCCATCTGCACCCCTTCCTTAAACAAATGGCATATGATGATGGTCAACAGATTCAGGCTTTTGTGATCCTGGAAAGTGGTGAGAATTCCAAATCTGGATTTGAAAGCCAATCCTTGCCCTGCCAGCCACTTGGTTGGTCTGTTCCCCCTCCCCAGAATCTCCCTAACTGCAGGTTATGAATCCACCTGTTACAATTCAGGGCATGAGAAAGAGTGAGGGAAATAAATCTATGCAAGATGCTTGCTCTGCTGGAAGGAGGCTTAAGAAGGAGACTGTGCAGTTGAAACTGCAAAAATAGATTAATAACATATCTTGATAAACATCGCAATCAGTGCTCCTTGCTAGCAGTCGCAGAACCATAAGCTGAAGATAAATCTTCTCCTCTTGGGTCAGCACAGCCTGGGACTACTGGAAAAGGTTTTATGCTCATCACAAGAAGTCTTTAGCATCACAATGTAGCTTTCCATATTTGTAATACAAAAGCAGCACAAATTGCATTTAGTTTGAATTCAGAGTATGTCTGTACAAAAAGACATAACTACATCTTAGTCTTGTCTGTACTCAGTACTAGCTTAAAATGAACCAGCTGCAGCTCCACAGGTACATTACAGCGGTGCTGTGCCCAGCCATCCTCCCACTCAGCTGGCCTCATTATCTGGGTCGCAGCGCCAGGCTACCACAGCTCTGCAGCTTCTGGATCAGATCTTATTTGCCTCTGAAAAACTTCAAGCTCAGGCAGAATGATTTCATACCTTTCTCCATCTGTCCATTCTGTTCACCTCGGCAACAATTAAAAAAAAAAATAAAAAAAATTCAAGCCCCATCTTAAAAAGTGAGGGTTTTTGACCCTTTCTCCCTACCCACCTTTCCTTGGAAACTGTTCAAAATAAATAAACCAATCAGTTTTAAAGGTTAAGAATATTCCTCCTATCTCCAAATTCCATTTACCCATTGCAAAGTTATAATCTTTTCTTTTTAGGTAAAACTTGCCACTTGTCCTCCATGGTGCTTAACTGACCGATGTAAATACAGGCAGTTATCACATTCTCTAGTAGCCTTAGATGTATTTAACCTAGCATAACGAATTCTTTGATGATTGTTTTCTGTGAAGGACTTTCCATTCCCTCAGTCAACCTAGAAGCTCTTCCATTTATCTCTTCCAGATGAAATTCATCTTTCTTAGAGGAGTGACCAGCAACATGTACACTTTCTAAAAGAATTCTCATGCATGTTGTACACTATAGCACCAACATTTCCTTATTTCAACTGGAAGTATGACAGTTCTGCTGATATATCCCAGGATGTAATTTGACATTTCCATCACCTTTTCACCTTCATTCAGAATTCCTTCTTTTCCCCCACAAAACTACATTTTAAAACTCAGAGCAGTATATGTTCATTCACAACATTTCTAGTATGTTTAAGTTCCAAGCGAAGACAAACATTTTAAAAGTTTATAGCTGGGCACATATATTCTAAGATATATGTTCAAACATGGCTTTTAATTGGATCCATCTTTTCTTTGAAGTGAACTAAAAAAATGTTCCCACTAGGGTTCTGACATTTTCACTACTGGTCTAATCTATCTCCTCTATTAATGCAAATATTCAAAGCAATTGAATAGTAAAACTGCACCAAACTCTTTCCAAATCAACAAAACAAATTAAGTTGTCTTTCTGAAAAAGCTAAACAGCCAAGAAAAGGAGAATTTTCTCCATCTCTCTGGAATGGTTTACTCACTCTTAATCACTCCAATGCTCTCTCTGAGTAAATCAAACGCAAGCGCACTTTGTTCTCAGAAGCCTCTTCATGCTTTTTGCATTCCTGCTACAATGTATAAGATTATTGCAAAACCAATGTGGTTTGTCAGCCAGGATCTAACACCAGACTCTGTCTCTCTTCTCTCTAGTGGCTCTTGAAATTCAACATGAAGATGCCTCAAGTGCTGCTGGAGGGAGGGAGAGAGGGTATAGCTATGCCATCGAAACCACATTCGGGATAATTGCTGAAGAACCCAGAACAAATGACACAAAATAATCTCTTCGTTACAAGCTTTAACCAGCTCCTCTCTGAATCGTGATTAAGTTCCATCTTTATTCAACAGACCCTGCCAGGTATTTTATATCACTTTGAATTATTTTTCCTCTCAATGTCTTAAGACATTTTGTCTGCTGTGGAATTGAATCCGATTTTGAGTCAGGTTTTAAGCCACGGTAAATCTGTACAGCTCTGCTGGAGTCAGTTCACACAGCCTGAAAATCTTCACTGCACAGATTTATTTTATTTTTTTTTATCCAAATCATTTAAGCCAGAAAACAAACTCTTTGACCTCAAATATAAAATAAATAGTTTAAATCCAGGGTATGAGCAGCAAACTAAGTGAATTCACATTCCTCTCCTGACAGGCCGGCTGCATTTGAAAAGAACAGACAGAAAGATGTATTAAAAATGTACAAGGCCTGGTTACAAATGCTGACTGCCAGTTGCAATTCCATGAACAACATGCTTCATAAGTATGAATATATTATCCCTCGTGCCTCCGTTTACCTGTCTGATAAACAACAACGATTCAGATTTCACTTACCAATTTGAAATTCAGAAATGAAAAATGAAATCTAAGTTCTGGGTATTAACATGAATTTTTCATGTAAAATGTAGAAGAGTTCTTAATGTTTGTAAAAAGTAATAATAATAACAATGAAACCATAATACAGCATTGAAACTTTGGAGTTTACATTTTCAGTGTTCCCATAATGCTTTAACGCAGATTCTCCTCAAGCCTCTTTTCAGCTCTGCTATATTTTACACAGGTATCTTCTGTATTGATTTGTCTTTGCTTAGGTGGGTGGTGGTTTTTTTTCAGAATAAGATTTTCCAGGTGTTCTGTACATTAACAAACGGTCTTTGAAGCAATCCAATATAATTTCAGCTACATTAATTCAATCTACTTGTTATCCTTGAAACAGTTTTTGACTTTGCAGGAACAAGCGTTTGCATCTAATGCAACAAGTACTGTAAATTGCCCTTAAGTGCTTAAAAATTACTTCCAGACCATATCTGGCACCCATTTACCACACAAAGGCAGCAACTGTAAGTCTTTTAGCAGCAACATCCAACATTCATATCTGAAAGCCAGTGAAGAGCTGCCAAATGGCAACAAATTTTGTTTGATTCTAACAAATAAAAGAAAGTGAAAAATTTAGTAGCCAGTTAACAGAACAAACTAAATAGTGTTCATCACACATAGAAAGTCATATCTGTTTTATACTATTCAGTATTTTTATCTATGATTTGGATTGTATATATATCATACTTGGATAACAAGCCTCTAGCTCTTATCAAATTAATTTATTGCACTTTACAATTCTGCCAGATTATGGTCAGCCCAGAGTTCTTCTATGAACTAGCTAAACAGACACAAACCACTGTTGAGCATATGCAGGACTGACATTTGAGTCCCTGAAGAATTAAACTGGAAATACTTCCACTTAAGTAAAAGGAATAAATGTCAGAACATCCCTATTGCTTTCTACCTCCAAGTACAGGTGCCATCAGTCACATATTCTAGATGTAAAACCATGGTATTTAATTTTAAGCACTTATATCTCAAATTATTTCTTAAAAGTTTGGTTTTGAAGATACAAAAATTGTAGCTCTGTTGCAGATGGAAACTACACCTCACTCATAAGGAGAGGCAGGAATATATTTATTGATATAGTATATTGATCTAACAAAGCTTAATCATAAATAAGACAGTGATTTAAGGAGATTTAAGATGGCAAGGTACACTTGACTACTGCACAGAGTAGGGTTAAACACACCCATCCAGGAGGCCCTCCCCTCCTGCTGAGTCACCAGGTTCAGAGTGGACCCCCTTGCTTTCTAAACTCCTTGAACCACAGAGGTAAGGAACCTAGATACAGCTGAATCCTCTCCTAGTCCCACACTTGGTCAGTGGTTGATGTCTGAGGGACTTTGTATATACGCAATCAAACATATGATCTTAGCGAAGATATCAAAGCTTAAACAATTAGTCACTTACCAAAGATCTAAATCGGCAAAGCATCTCTTGACATCAAGGCATGAGGGATCATTGCAACAGGTATAACCTCGAGAAGCACCCCTAAAAGAGGGCAGGTCCTGTCACGCAACCAGCTGCCGTGCAGGAGAGCTCAAGGAGCCTTTGGACTGTTCACTATTTATGAGGTAACATGGTTTACTCATAATCATAGTTTTGGGGAACATTCAATGGGCTCTCAGCCATTGAACCAGGTGTCTGCTGTAAGTTCTTTCAGCCCTCAGTTTGAGACAGATTTATGGTTGTTACCTGTCTTAGTGAGATGTTGAATATTATCAGTACTGTGCTCATAGTCTGCCTGAGCAAGGCCTTGTGCGCAACGGCCAGGCCAAAGGAGGGAATGGGTGCGAAGAAGCACTCAGTCACAAGCTCTCCTTGAAGACAGCTGTGGTCAAAGGCGTTCAGGCTTAGATCATTAATGACATTGAGGTACACCACTCCTATTCAGTCTCCTTGTTTTCAACTTTCTTCGGTTAGCAGATAAATATCTAAGTAGGTGCTAAAAGATGCTGCATGCATGAAATAAATGGAGAAACAAGCTCCCTTACTCTCCTCCAAACCCCATACTCTTTCTATGCTGCCACAGCATCAATAATCTTTATGACAGTTGAGAAATGCATGAGAAAGCCTCCTAATTCTTTTTAAGGGTCAATTCCTCTAAACTAGAATGACAGTGTTTTCTGTATATGATTCTTGTTGTCAGTCTCCTAAATTCAGCATGTTTATTTTTCCCACTTCTTGCATCTTTCTTTAAAGAAGAAAGGATAGAATTTTTTCTCCACCTTTGCCATGCAAAATAATTTGGAGATAGGAGGTGTCACACAGTTTGTCTTTTAGATGATTATCTTCTGTAAAAAGGCATTGCAAGTCCTTTGAAAGAAAGATCTTTTCCCTCATGCTATATTTGACATGGTAAGTAAAGGTCTTCAAGTGTGCGTAGGCAAAGCAGGAGTTAAGACTCTCTGGTTCATTAAACAAACTTGACATAATCACACCAGAAGCCTATACAGAAGCAGAATTAACCAGAAATGATTCTTTAGACAAACCTCTTGAAACTAAACAGTTATGTTTAGAATTGGTCCAAATTCTCTTACATTTATACCAGTTTCACTCTGATTCACTAATTTCTATAGTAATCCTTTCAGATCACAGCCACATGGAGAAAAGAACCAAACCAATGTTCCCAGCTCATAAGCAACATGAACTCAGCCTGGGGTTTACAAAATCTCTTCCATACTGCATGTCTCTCCATTCTTCCTCTGCCTCATTTGCTGAACAAATGAAAAAAATCACTTTCCGTGAAAAAGCAGGAGTAGTGAAATTATAGCTGTGAAGGTAACCTTAGCCCACTCTGACTCCTGCAAGCAGCAGACTGCTTGCTGCTCATGGTGGCTGGGTATCAACCTCATTAACTTTGGCTTTCTAAAGTACTAGGACACTGGTCTGTTTCACCTGGGCCTCCCCTGCACGAGTCTGTTGCTTCTCCCCCTCTTCTACTCAGTGGGTATTAAACTGACAGTGACATTCAAGGATAATATAAGGTCGTCTGTACTTTTACCTTTATAATTAAACCATTGTGTTCCTTTTTATAATAAAAAAGGTATAAAAACAAAGGAAAAGAAAATTCTCCCTCACTGCTCCAGTGCCCTTTCTAACCAAGCGACTGCATAGTTTAAGGCTTGTATGCTGCATGGAATAAGGTTGTCCCCTACACACCTGAAAGATAAAGCTGAAAGAAAAATGAAAATAAGGAATTAAGAGGCTTGGCTCAGTTAAGATTTCTGGTTTCTGCCTCCTGTTCTGAAAGAGCATGCTGACTAATTATTATAACACAAATTGGGGATTAGGACTCTGTTTTCAGTGTCCTTGCTTCTTTGTCATGTTATCTCTATGTTACTGGCAAAAGGGATAACACTCTCTTCCCTTCCCAGGAGTGCCAGGAGGCCCAACTATTCCAGGGCTGCAGCCAGAAGGACCACATGGCATTTCCTTCCGTCTCTCTCCCTGCAGCTTCCACACAATCAGGAGCACAAACATGCCTAGCTCCAAATCCTCTACTTTCCTTGAAACTGAGGGGATGCAAGGAAGGCTCCCCTGCCCATCTTGCTTACACAGGCTTCAGCACATTTGGATGAACTACAGGAGAATGGCTCTGGGAACCCTTCCCCATCTCTGCAAGGACACAGACAGAAGGAGGAGAAAGGCACAGCAGAAAAGGCAAACGCACATCACAACCACAGACAGGCTCAGGTTTGAGTCAAGTCCTGCTCTGGATTTCAAACTCCCACCAGAATTTGGAGAGACCACTTTTCAGAACTGACAACCAGCTCAGAAAGAGAAATAACAACAGCAATGCTATTGGGATCAGGGACCAAAGGTGACCATTTGCTATTTTCTCCGGACTTAGAGGGAAACGAACAAAACAGGAACAAAGAATTCTACCAGATAGAGAGTCGACAATGTAGGCAACAAAAACTAGTCTGCTACAAAAAGATAGAAGAAAAAAAATCAAAAAGATAGAAGAAAAAAAAAAAAGAGGGAGACCAAAAAGATAGAAGAAAAAAAATCCTACAAAAAGACACTACACTGCCAGCAAGAAAGAGCTGCTGTGGAGGAGATCAGCAACAAGCCTGAAAATAAGGCCCAGGGATTTAAAATTTTAGAGAGAATAAAGAGACATATGATACTGGTACAGGAGGAGAGTTTCATGTCCAGTTCACACTAAACACCTGTGAGTCTTAATACTTTCATTGCCTGGATATTATTTGTGACAGGAGCTCTGTAAGAAAAAAAATCTGAAACACACAACATATATATGGTCACCATCCTAATAACAAAATAGGTCAGGCTTCTGTTCAGGGGTGGCATTCGCATGTAAAAGTGGCTTGCTGATGTAATGCAATCACCCGTTGCCACTCTCATGCCATCCATCCCCCTCCAGTCCTTATGAAAGAACTGATAATGCACAGTAAATGAGGAAAGGCTAAAGGACTAAATGTTCCTCAATGCTTTCAGTCAGTTATGATATTCCATGCCCTGTTTCTCTACTTGAAATGTCTCTGTGAGTCTTTCGGAGCCCTATAAACCACATCATACCCTAAGGATGCTTAACTTCCTCTACATACTGCCTCTTTTTTGCTAAGCCAGCCAAATGCAGGTCGGCCTGCTTTCAGCACATGACAGTCTAAACTCAGACATAATTGGCCAAGTTCAAGTGAGGGTATATGCCAAGCTTTGCAAAGAATAAGATGTTTTGAACTTAAGAAAACGCAAATCGAGTCAACTTAAATCAAGGAAATGGGGTAAGACACAACCTTGTTGCAGAAATAGAAAGAAAAAATGTATTTTGAGCCTATATGGGAAAATGTCTGGGACACATTCATAATGGCATGATATCTCTCAAGGGCATTTTCTTAAAAGATACACAGACTGGCACTAGTCACAGAGCAGCAGGCTGAGGAGGATTGTGGGAGGGAGCAACAGAAATTTGGGACAAGAAAGGAGAATGGTCTGAAGCAGTCACGTGCTAGAAGGCTGAAAATAAACTGGTTCACAAAACCAGCATCAGTTGTTACACAATAGTACATGCAATGCACAAGCACCCTTGGATCCGGTCACCTGTATCAGCAGCAAAGGCTAGAAAGATTTTCCTTTTTTTTGCATGAAATGTGGCAATCCACTGTCACAGCTGCTCACTGCATGTTACTCTAGGAAACTGATTACATTACCTGTTTCAAATGTGGTCAAGAGGATCCTGGCTCTTTTCTGGCTATTGGATGATACATTGCACTGCAACTGTACTACTGGTTTCAACAATAAGGTAGGATTTGGTATCTATACTTCAGGTACCTTCACGGCAGATAAAGCATGGCTCTGCCATGCACTGCATTCACTCTTGCTCTCCTCACAAATATTGAGAGCCTCTTGGATTTTTCTTGAGCAGAACTGTGTGGCAATCAACCAATATCCTTAATGTGTTTCTTTCCCTGATGTGTTTTCCTTTTGCATAGCTTGTCAGGCTCCTCTCTGTCTCCAGCTGTCATTCCAGTTTCAGAATGCTTCTGGAACTGAGAAGAGAATGTGGAAACTTATCTCACCTAAGTTTAAATCCAAATGTGGCACAAAGGGAACAGGAAGAGGCCAAATGGCATTTCACTGCTAAACTGCTGGCCTTCAGCTGATCCAGGACAGAATCAAAGGAAAGTGACCCATGTCTGCTGGCAGCTCAAGACCCTTCTGACACTCATTTCACGGATATTGTGCCTGTCCCTGATAATCAGATCAATCCAGCAGAAAATGCAAAAACATACTGTTATCCTAAAAGCAAGGAGGAATGCAGTCCTTTGAGGAACACCTCAACAGAGAATACTAGAAATGAGTATATAATAGAAATTCCCTTTTTGGCCAGATAAGTCGGCTCTCTAAGTCAGGGTAAATGTATGTGGGGAGCTTACATGACTGCTGCTGTATAAATATGCTGTAAATAAAAAGAGTAAGCTGCCAGGAAGGCTGTCAGTTTAGTACTGTACCCATACCAAATGAATTAAATAACATAACCATTCAGCACTTTATCCAGTCACATCACCACACAACACATACCCAAACTAATGTGCCTGCGCTAAAATTCTCTAAAGGCACTAGGGAAAGAGCTAGTTTTTCCTCAGCTGGAATCAAAGGCATGACAAGAAAATATACATTGTTTTGTGTTTGGGTTTTTTGGTTGGTTGTTTTTTTTTGTTTTTTGGTTTCATTTTTTCATATATATTACCTATTACGAGGGTAGTCATGCAGTCCTACTTAAATATTATCTTCTAAAGCTGATAAAGAGCAATGGAAGGGGGAGTTCTTCAGAGAGCAGGAGACCAGGCAATCAAAGCTCTTAATTACAAGGTAATACCCAAGAATTTCAAGATCATACCCAGACTCAAAAATTCAGTCCTTTATACCGATCTTCATCCCACTATGTCCCTTTAATGAAAGAAGTCTACACATCATAATTCTCTATCATGTTTTTAAAGAATTTTAAGAACATTTCATGCACCAGTTAGTTCAAAGATACTGTGATACATTAAAAGTTCAAAGCTGCAGCTTCTCTCTTTCCTTTTATGCAGCATTTTAAGAAGCAAAAGTTAAGCCAAGGGAAAGTTGTGTGCAATACCTCTTTTCCCAAGGTTTATACTTGTTGCTCTTACCCCAATAGTGCTGGAGAAACACTGAGGATAAAAAAAGCAACATACACAATATTGTTGGCAGAGAAACAGGGAGAGATCACATGCTTGAAAGAATACGGGAAAATGCAAACCAAGAATGCTATGTCCACAGATGAGCACAGGTCGAGCACTTCAGCCACCTGCAGCTGTTTCCAGGGAGCACCAGCTGACAGCTACACAGCATCCTAGCTGGTGCACGGCCACTGCTGAGAGAACAGGAGCGGGTGGTGCAGTACTACCTCTAATTCATCATCTTAACCAGTGACATATAAAAAGCAGTGAAACATAAAGTGCTATTAGACCTGAAAAGCTGCCATAATTACAACAGCGCTGCTAACTAACCGTTCAGCCCCATGTTCTGAGTAATTAGGGCAACAGTTTATGACCAGCACTCGGTGGCATTAGCAAATTGTAACAGGAGATTGAGCATGACAGGTGGGCTGGTAAAGAGGAGGAGGAGGTGCTGTAAATTATAGCTTTAAGGAATCGCCTTTTAAAAAGCATATGTCCTTCTAATCAGAAAGAAACAAGTGCCCCATATCTAATGGGCAAGAAGAGGGGATTTAAGACAATGATAAAACGCTAGGCTTTTATAAGAATGGTTTTGACTTACATTTTTCATTTCATATATGGATTATGTGATTTTACTCTGACAAGTCAGCAGGAGAAAGAAAAGTTTAGCAGACAGGCTTTTGCAAGATAAATTCTGTCTGCTTAAATGATTTGAGAAATGTGCTAGCTTATTTCCTGTTAGGATGAAAAGGCTGATGCTGTAAGTCACCTACGCTGCAGTTCTGTACGCAGCAGGAGGAGGCTGGGGGAGTTCAGTCGATGCAAGGAAAGAAATACCAGTGAGTAAGGAGAAGCCTTTGCTACATGCCCTCAAGTGCTAGGCTTGCAACAGTGCGGATTCTGCAGTAGATGCAAGAGATAGATACTCATAACTCTTTTTCACAGCCATGAAAAAAATCTGCTCTAAATTCCAGTGCAACTCAAGCTGTGTGACTTCCTCATTTTAATTCCTACTTGAGTCCAACAGCTGTTTTTGGAACTAAAATATTTCTTTTCTTAATCTTTTGGAGGGGGTGGGAAAGGGGATTTCTGACTGAAAATTGGCAGGAATAATGACTATCCCACAACGTAGGAAAGTATTCTGTTATTACTTAATCCCCATTATTTAAAATGTGTAGACTATTTCTAGTCCATATTTGTCTAGCTTAAAGTCCCAGCCACATGATAATGTCATGCTTTTATTTTTAAGAATTTGTAAGCCCTCTATGATTAAACTGCTGTTTACCATTTTAGGTAACTGTAGACTGTGATCGTCACCCTTCCACCTTCTCTTTTTTAAGGTGGATATTTTTCATCTCTCACTAAAGAGTAAATTTTCCGATCTTCTAATGAATCTTATATATAAGAATGAACCCCTTTTCATACAATAGCAGATGTAAGGGTAAGAAATGGGTAGCAGTCACACTCATGCCAAAACTAGATATATCTATTCCTACTCACTACTCTCCTGTTTACACAGCCAAGGAGTGATTTAGTCCTTTGGTCATAGCATTATTCGGAGAGCTCATATTCATCCGAGTAACAGTCACAGCCCCAACATCTTTTGCAAGAATTGCTGCTTCCTAAAATACTCTGTAAGGATGTCCTACTTTCTTTGTTTTAAAGCTGATGCATTTCAACACAGTGTTTTTAAACATATCTTGCTCATCTGCCCTCAATTTACAATACGACTCAGCCTAACAGTGTCAAGTCTTTTCTAAATGTTTGGACTACTCTGTTTGAGCAATTCAATGCCAGGCAGTCTGTGAAGAGGACTCACAGGACACCATTTACTTATACATATACATATGCTTTTCTTCTCCAAACAGCTGCTTGAGACATAACTACACACCCTCATCCTTTCAGAGAATGCTGCAATAGCTAGCAGTGGCATCGTGAAGAGGAGAGAAAATAAGCCAACTCTGCTGGATGAGGCATAAAGAAATGCTCACGCTGGGAGACTGGCTCAGCAGAAGGGAGCTGGCATATGTGACATAGAAGGGAAGCAGGGATGGCCCTTCTCCACATTTCACATAACCTGCCGGTGGGGCTGGGTGCCTCCCTACATCTTAAAAGGCAAACTCTAACACTGTCATGCTGTTCCAGGGTTGGCATTGAGGGTACGTGGCAAAGGAGTGCTATCTGACCACCA
Organism: Penelope pileata; assembly: GCA_013396635.1. Classification (NCBI taxonomy): domain Eukaryota; kingdom Metazoa; phylum Chordata; class Aves; order Galliformes; family Cracidae; genus Penelope; species Penelope pileata. The sequence goes on from WBMW01002608.1 coordinate 591,798, forward strand.
TGGAGGGAGAAGCAATGGATCTAAATAGCTTGTATTTTTTAGATAGGAATTGGATTTTTTATAAAGAAAAAAACAAATTAACTGCTTCAACTTTTGGGCTTTGATAACAAAAGTCATCAGATTCTCAAGAGGAAAAGCAGAAGCATTTTTCCTGCAAAAGAATATATCCTTTTCTTACAGAGAGTCGAAGCATCTATAGCCTTATCTGACCTGCCACACAGGGGTGCGTGCCACGTGACAGCATGCCTGCAGAAGCTGGCAAAGGTAGTGACATCTCCTAGGAACCCTTGAAGGTGGATAAAGAAAAAGGGCACTCAGTCCTTCCCCCTCTCTCTTTCAACCGTCACAGCGATGCACTGCGCCCATAAAGCAAGGCAAGGGGCTGCTGAGGAATTCATAGCTCTGAGGGAGCTCATTTCCATTCTCCAGGAGTTAGAGACGTAGAGGAAACACTGTGGCAAGCACAATGGCAAGACTGGAAAGGGGAAAAGTGTGTTTCTGGATTTACAGCCATTTATTCTGAGCCAACCAACAGAATTCCAGGTGGGAGGGTGAAGAACACGGTGCAAAATTAGTCTGTATTTAAATAACAGACATGCGGGTTTGGATCCCCCCACCTCTTGCTCTGTTTAAACAGCCCAGTGCTGCCTGTGAACAAAGCCTAAGAAGATTACGCTCTGTGAGGATAATCTCAGCTTTCTAGTGCTGTCTTGGCTTCAGAAATACAGCATTCCAGTTTTCTCCCAGGGTCATTTCAATTCCTTTCCCATCAGCTCCTATATGCATCTCCAGCTACTCCTTGACTTCTGGGGTGAAATGTTTTTAATGTTATAATTATCAAGGCTTCTTGGATTTTCCTGCCATTCAGGCTTGAGAGGGATGGTTTCCCCACCTGCAGGTAACAGGATTAGGCAGCAAGTAACTTGCTCAGCAGTTCATGCATCCCCAGAGTGGAGCTGCAGTGTTCCCCAGGTGCATGGGGAGCCCAGAGCACCTCACGGCCCACCCAAATGCATTATCCCATCTGAGCACTGAATTATGCAGAAAATACTTGAGTAGCTCAAATATAGAGCAAGATGTTGTTACTCTGGAAGAACGTATGAGTATCAGTGCAGATGGAGAGCATTTGGAAGGAAGGTGAGTGAGAGGAGAGAGGCCTTCTGTTACCTGCCCCATGCAGCACCAGTGCTGGCAGGATGGCTCCACCCACAGAAGGCTCACTGCTGTCTGCAGGCCATGGGAAAGATGCTGCCCTCCTGGCCCACCCTTTCCAGCTCACAGGCAGATTTACTTTTCTTCCCAGCTACAGAAAAGAAGAGTAGTGCAGAACAACCTGCCTAGCAAGCATGTGCACTGAATTCAAGCACATCGAAGCCAGAAGAGCAGCATCTGTTTGTGCTGGGCCTGACTCTGGCTCTGAGCCTGCCAGAACACTTCCCAACATGCTGTGGTGTGGTCTGGCCTGCTTTTAGCAGGCTGCATCATAGGTAAATGAAAGTCAGGGCTATTTTACATGTCCAAAGATACTGTGCATAATGTGCCTCAGCTATAGATACTGTGCATATATTTTAGGGTACATGGTGCCTCATTTATACCAACTGGTTGTGCACAGAGTGTAAGCACAACCACTGAGAAAAGTGATTAAAATGTGGGAGAAAAAACTGAGAAAGAAAGTAACACAAAGGACCAACAGCAGAAACACTTGAAAGAGTTGCAGTTCTCTCCTAAGGCAGAGCCTGGGGTAGCTGGGAGCCCACTGCAGAATGGGTGCAAACCTCTTGACTTCCCTCTGTCAAGAACATGGGGTAGATCTCACCCAACTCTTGCACATCATAATCACATTAAACAGCTTGTTGATGTACTTTCTTCTTTCTCTGATCTATACCATACTATACTTGGTCTTTTTGTGCTACCTTTCGTCTTTTCTTGAGCTGTGAACATGGAAATTTGGCACTGTCATAAAAGCAACATGCCAAATAACCAGCATCACATAAACAACCCAAATAACCATAATTGTTCTTTGTGGCACTGAGTTCTGTAGTGTCAACACTGAACAAATTCCTTTGATTTCTATGGATGTTTGTCCTGAACATGGATTGACTGAATCAGCCTACATACCACAGGCTGCAGTGGAAGTAGAGTGATAGAGGAACAAAACGAACATGAACTAACATCAAGATCAGCCTCAGGCTGCAGAAAGATTGAGAACAGCCAGTACAGTGCCTTGTTCCATCTCACCACCATTGATTTGGAGGTGCTGCATCAAAATTTCCCAGAGTCTTTCACGTTAGAGCTCAGGGTAGGAAATCCCAATTCCCAGCAAGGCCAAATAAATGCCAAAATTAAAAGAAACAACTGCTACAATAAAACCACATATTCTAATGCAATTTCCTTTTCATTGACATATTGCAAGGCACAGCCGGCAGCACACCTCCTACAGGAGCATCCCAAGGGCACTGTGTAAGATTTCTTTCATTCCTGACAAAAACGGCCAGGAAATAATCAAGATGTTACAGAGTATCATTTCTTAAAACATGCTGGAAAGCTCTGATGGATGGAATATAGTCTCTATAGTCAATAACTTTCAATTCAAAGTACTCCATCAGGATATATGCACAGCCTTCCTGAGGGGGCAGGCAGTAGGTACAAAGGAATGCAAGGGAGACAAAATACTGACATGCTTCAGAAATGCTGTAAGAATACCTATGTCCCATCAGATCACACAGTTGCCCAGCTCCTGCTGGAAAACCAGTGTGCCAGGAGAGGAACCAGCCAAACCATTCCTGTCTCTAAATGTCCAGAGGGTCAGAAAACCAGTTTTCCTGATGCACAAGCTCCTGGTGGTGGAGGTGCCTTCTCTTATGGATCAGCTCCTGATTGCAAGCCTTTCATTCCCTTCCCACAGCAATTGGACTCTAAAGCTTCATGCCAGATATTGGAAACAATACATCAATAATGTGAAGTCTGATGACACTTGGTGTTATACCACAAGAGCATGTGCATATGTGCATATAAGTGCGTGTGTGTGTGTGTATGTGCATATGCACACCCTTGACAGCCTGTGTTTGTTGAAACTTGTGTCTCCCACAAAGCCCACAGACGCAGGATCAAAGGAACGCTGCCCCTAGCCAAGCAAGAAAGAAAAGAGGTACTAAAATGAGAGCCACTTTGCATATTTCATGAGGTTTGTCTCCTACATGTCTCTGTACATCTACAAAGCCTTCTCACTGCTGCTTCAAAGTCCATCTTGTTTCTCTCAGCTGCTGAGGAAGTTTCATTCTTGCCTATCTCCCCTCCTCCCTGTCTGTCCCTCTGCCCTTGGCGTCAGTATGTCCTGACAACAGAGTCTCCAGGGTGCTCTCCTGTTACATTGTCTTTCCCAAACACCTCTGTCACCACTCTCTTCTTTGGGCTGTCTGTCACCCACAAATACTTCTGCTCCTGCACAATCCACTCCAGGCAGAAAGGAAACCCAGTCTTTGCCAGGCTCCCTGTTTCCCCCTCAGCCCAAGAGAAAGCAACAAGCACTAAGCCCTAGGGAGCTGCCATCCTCCCAAGTCCATGTCTGTACCCTATCACTGTCCCAAATTCAAACTAGGGCAAGAGCTGGGTATATGTTAACTCTCCCACTTAACACCCTACTTTTCATGAATGGAAAATCTGGAAAAACTGAGATGGTGGGAAGGTGACATACAGTCTAATCCTGGTAAAAGACCTAAATGATCAAAGACCAGGACTTCATGAAGCAAAAGTATATGTGCAGAGGTAAAATTAGCTATGACCTGACAGTCTTGCTTAACTTCTTATAAACAGAACATGAGTGTTGAAAATAAACACAAAAATTCTTGAAGCACATCTTACCATAAGAACACAACTCACAGAGGCACAAAAGACCTACCCAGGCTATGGCAAAGCTTTGCTTAGCTTACAGATGTGCTCATGGAAAGCCAATTGCTTCCCAAATGAAACAAAAGCCATGAAACCTTCACAGTGTATCTAACGCTGCTGGACAACGTCTCCTCTTTCTTCCACAAGCTCTTCTGACCTCTCTTTTTTCCTCAACCGGTCATCCTAACAGAACCCAGCAGCTGAGTCTGAGTAAATAGTCTCGTATTCTTTACTAATGCCAGTTCAATGAAGCCTTCATTTCACTGGTCTTCCGCAAGGCATACACAGCTCTGCCTTTTCACTTCATCCCAGAATCCAAGGTTTAGATGACCTTTTGTGGCCACTGAGGGTGAAAGGCTTCGCTGTATGTCCAACATTTCAAGAGCAGAAAAAGCATCAAAACTAAGATCTCAGTATCCTGGACCCATTGTTTTCCAAGCCTTTCTTGGCCCTGTAAATCATTCCAGTCACGTGAATCCTTGCTGGTTCCTATGCCAAGCCATTCAGACAAAAGTATCCAGGGGGCCAAAAGAAAGTGTGGCTGTTTTTCAGGAAGGACAAGTAGATAACACAGAAATTTTATTTAAGTTCTTTTTGTAAAGGACTGGTAATGTAGCAAATTATGGTTTCTAATCTATGCAGCACTACAGCCTCACAGAAAAAGAAAAGTTTTAGTGAGCAAGTTGAATCTTTCTGGCAGGTTTATTCACTCATAAGGAATTCCTTTCATTATTTAGTACAAATAAAGATATACCTTTCTGAAAGACTTCTGCTGCTCATGCTGCTCACATTCATATTTGATAGCTGAACAGAGTGCTAGAGCCCTTTGCCAGTTCCACACCAGTGTGCAAGACAGGTTCTCCTGTGAGACTGCTGATTTTTCAGAAGAACATTGTGTTTTCATACTGAATTGGACTGATGGTCCATCAGATACTGCCTTCTGTCTCTGAACTCCAGAGAGAGACTTAACAGATCTTACAGCATGGACTCATCCAGCAAAGCCAGGCACCACAGGGAGAGGTGAGAGGCTCCTTCCTGACCTCCTCAGTGATTAGACTTGAAGCATGCAATTTGATTATCCCTCTGCTAGAGCCAGAATGTGCCTCTGAGACATTGTCCATGAGGGCAGGCAGTGAACTGGGACTTCAAACAGGAATTCTGACTCTCTCTAATTCTACCTTGGGTTAAGAGGAGAGTAGGTATGAGACCCTATATATGCCCTCCTTCTGCTCATCCCTGCTCTTCAAGGAACACCTATTCCTCCACGGTCACAGTTGCCAAAAGGTTCGGAGCTAGGCTTCAAGCAAAGGAAGCAACGGTTATTGCATCTCTCCTCCTTCTCTAAGAAGACTGAACACAACCTAGAGTCTTACACTAGCAACTGTTATTACTTCAAGAAAAAGTAGGGTCCCACTTGGCTCTACTACACAGTGGAAATAGGTAGTATTAGGATGTAGGCTTTGTTCGCAGAACAAGATGATACTTTGCTCACTGTGTGACTTGCCAGCCCTCCAGTCCCACCTTATTGAAGACTGTGAAAACTAGAGGCTGTTCATTTGCTGCCTGATCCTTCACAGTCCTTGTGCTAACAGTTAAGTAGTGTACTACATCTGTTCTCAAAGCTAAGTATCCCTTTTTCAATATCTCCTCCACTTCTAAACTTCGACATCTTTTTCTCCAGATTTTGCCAATGCCAGGAAATCTGAAGGCAGAAGTATGGGCTCTGGTTTTGTCCAAATCAGAAACTGCAAGTGCAGAACTCAGTAGGGGAAATTGCTGCAAAATAAACAGATAAATAAGATATGGAACATTTTGCATCCTCACAAAAAGCTGAGTTGGAACAGAGGGGGCAGGAACTGAAGGGCTGAGTGCCAATCTGGATAGCTGAGGGGTCTGTTAACTTATCCCCCAACGATTTCCTCCTCCCTTAGGTTGTATCTAATAACACAAACTCCTATCTAATGCCACTAATGCTATTATGCTGGAAAGCCCAAACCTGAGGAGGGAAAAGGCAGCATGTGGCAGCAGATGCCAGCAATCAGCCAAGATCAGAAGGAGAGTATGTCTCCAGGCTATACGTATGAGATAAATGTTGACTTCATTTCCATCTGTATCCCCCATACTCTGCNATGATAATTGTTAATTTATTCTGCTTTTCTGGTTGCCGCACAAACCCAGAGCTTGTGCTGCCTGGTGTCTAAGCAGCTTGTCCTGGGGATATGGTTAAACCTGCCTTTGATCAGCATTTAATCCTTCAAGGTGCTCAAGGGGCTGGAGTTTAGTTTCTATGTGGAAGTAATTAGAAAAGATGGAAAGGAAGGAACAGGACTCTCACACCTTCTCCTTTTCCTCTGTCGCTCCATCCTTCTCTACCTCTGAAAGAAGGGAATGGGAAACATTTATCACAGATTGGGGTGGCTGTTGCAGTGGAAAGAGAACTGCTCCATGGGCCTGGCCCAGATCTGATTAATGAGAGAAGTGGGAACCCTGGCCACCAGGAGCCTCATCTGCCTTTCTCCACAAGTAGCCCAAAGATCTGGGTTATACTGTTCTTCAGCTAAATATAAGATGCTTGTCAGGGAAAGAAGATTATCCTTTCCTCCCTTCTCTCAAGGCTCCATCAGAAGGACAAGTAGAGGTAGCATTTTTAACAGATGGAAGCCAAGTTCTCCAAGAGAGACTTTCAAAATAAATAAATAAAAAGCAACTTGTAGTTCCTACATCCAGCTAAACATATCTGTCTAGATAAAGCCCTAACTGTAGGGTACAGCCACCTGTAAGGACACCGAAGCTGCAGATGGAAAACAAGGGGAGGAGCTGGGGAGGAATTTGAGAAGGAAAGACTAGACTGGATTAAGAGAGACAGCTGCTGCTGAACATCCCAGAGAAACCTACTAGAACAGGATTCTGTTAATGCTCTGGGACAGCACCTCTAGGACAAATCCACACCCGAAATTCCTCAAAGTGGAAAGTGGTGCAAGGTTCATGATCAATGTATTGTCACTGCACAGTACTTCCTTTCCGCAAACAGAAAAACACACAACTTCTGTTTTAGCAGTTTACAAGAATTTGGCATTTCTAGAGTGCGACCAAGGTAGCTATCTAGGAAATGTAACATCAGAATACCGATGTTGATTATTGGTCATCAAGTGCTGCGGTGGCTTACTCAACTGGAGCTTAAAAATGTAAATGTAAAAATATCCAGAACCACAACATAAGAAGGACTTTGCCACTGCTACCATTTACATATGACTCAGTATAGCAAACTGAGGACATGTTATAGCTCCTGGATTCTGCTTGTTCTGAAACAGAACTGTTTTGTGCACCTGGGTGAGACGTTTCCTCCCTCCAGGCCTCGGTAATCTAATGATACTTAGTTTCCTTACAAAACTTCATTTCCGATGAAATGGAATTAATGATATTATCCTATTCTTAGTAGAATAGTTTTAGATGGCTCTAGACATGTAAACAGCTGTGAAACTGAGAATGATAATTTATCTCACTTGCACTTGTTTACAGTTACACTGTTGTTGTAACTCTTTATATGCTCTTATGTATTTCTGTTCTGTAACTGGAGACAGGAATTGGGATTTTAACCTGCCATTAATCACATGATAAAGTATGAGTCATTCACTTCTTGTATCCAGAAAAAATTTCAAGCAACCATAGGTAATTTCAAAGTACCAAATAAACTTCACTGCTTGACCTCAGTCTCACAAATCTTCATGCCACACTAAAGGACTGTCAGCTGAATGAGTAGCAAAGAAATTAAAATCCCTTAGTAGCTAAATAAGTGACTCGTTCAAATACCATGCAGGAGAAACATTTTTCATCTGGTGTGGTAGAAATGAGAAATACGTCAGCTCCATCTGCACATATGCTAAACTCCGTGAAATACAACTTCTATCACACCTAAAACACATGGGAAATACTGACGATATACGGTTGAAGTGGTCCCAGGCAGAACTAAAGCAGATTCCAGGGGTGACTGTGCAGCAACAATGCTCTTTGCACTGCACTGCTCCAAGGCTCAGAGCTGACCTGGGGCAGCAGGAATCCCCTCCTTCCCTCCGCCCCTGCACAGCTCACACGTGTCCTGCAGCCTTACAAGGACTCTTGCTTTCACACCTCCTGTTGTGCTGTGCAGCCCTAAAGAAAACAATGCTGTTTTCTGCAAATACACAGAGCATTAAATTTGCTGCAGAAAAAAAAAAAAAAAAAAAAACACTGCTTCTCTCAGCACACTAGCAGAAATGTGAGACATTTGGCAGAAAGAGTTAAATCGATAACAAAAGTGTGTCCCAAACTCCTCTCCCATCCCCTCCCCCCCACCTACCTGAGCTTCAGCTTTCCTCACCCATTTTTTATCTTCTCAGGCTTTTTCAATATGGAAGAAAAAGTGTGTAAAGGAGGAAAAAAAAAAAAGAAAGAAAGAAAGGAAGAAAGAAAGAAGGCAGCTGGCTCAGCAGGAGCTACATGCTGATGAGGGAAGTTTTGCTTTGGGGGTGCAGGGTTGAGGGTGGGAGGAAATGAAGCAAATAAATGGTATTAATCCTTTAAACCTGAGAGTTTTAGCTACTGCATTAAAAAGTTGGCAGTGGTATCTTCTAATCCCAAAGCCCAAGTGCAGCGTATTATCCAGCAGACTGCATCCCCACACTTGACACCTCCCTAAAAGCTTTCCTGCATTTGTGCCAGTTTTATCAGCTACCTGGAGGACTAAAAGAGAACTCACTCACTAATTCCCAACCTTAGAGCAATCCTGCTCTATCCCTTGAATAGCAGGGTGAAGAGGGCACTATCTTTAGAAAACCTCTGCTTGTTCAGTTACACCACCTTGCTTTGCTGTTAGCCCTGAATCAAACCCGTTTTACTTAGTAGTTGCATCAAAAGCATTCAGTGGTGGTCTGATTCTGTGCTTACTGCTTTGCCCTGAGGTGTGGCTGCCTCTGCTGTGGAGCTGGAAAGCTGCTGAACAGTTCACAAAAGCACAAGGGAATAGTGTAGGCCAGGAAATAAAGAAAAAATCAGTATCTACATAAGCCTGCAGGAAGAATTTAAGGAGTCAGGATCAAAATAACAGAATTGAGACATAGTCAGCAATGAGGACTCACATCCCAGAATCTGGAGAAAGCACCGCACAACTTCAGGGACAATGACTGATGAGGATTTCCAGCTGTATGTCTAATATCAAAAACGACTCCACGAGTGACAACCTGTTCTCTAGTACCAAGAGCAATGAGCTCAGTGCCAGAATGCCAGGATCGTCATTTCAGATGAAACCTAGATCCACATAGTCCAGTATGTGCCCACAACAGCAGCCATCCCTCAGTGAAAGGACAGCAAAACCTGCCATGAGAGAGAATTAATGTCGTTTAATAGAACCGATGCAGTTAGAATAAGCAGGCATAACTTCAGCCTCAGAATCTTTTTCCCATTAAAAAGCCAGCCTGCCACAGTCCAATTATATCAGGTAATTTACTAACCTTGCTCAGGTACACTCTAACACCATTACAGCCACAACAACACTATTAACTGCAATCTGCTCCAGTCAGATTTGGGAAGATGTGCTCTTGCACTTTCTAGGTCTCATCCTCATTTCTAGACATAAGCACTGAAAAAACAGGTTTATTAGCAGCAGCGAGAGATCTGTCATGCTGCCTTGCCAATGGTCCCTGCACAGCACAGCCTCCCAGCACCATGCTGAACCACCTTCTAGGTCCTAAGTCAGAAGGAATGAGGAAACATCAGTTTAAAGTAGAATTTGACAGATTTAATATACTTAACATTGATGCTTAATGATTCCAGATCCTCTGCTCCTTCATGAGTTCATCCATAAATGCAATATTTCTCCAGGTCTGCAAGGAACACTCTACCTGGCCTTTGATCTTTTACACTTTTGAGTTACAAAATAAGATTTCTTATTAAGATCTGGGGGGAGGGACAAACTGTTTGGATTCTCAATGTAGCATTACAATGTACTGAATGTATTACTTTTCCAAATCACAGCTTCCTTTGGATTCTATCATGGAACGGCTGACACACCGGAGGGACCAGGGAAGAAATTAGATCATACGCAATCTGTTACTCTCCCTCTCTCTCTCTCTTTTTTTTTTTTTTTTAAAACACCTGAAGCAGATAAAAACAGAGAGAGGATGTCAGATGCCCACTGGGTATAAGCTGGCATAACTCTGCCACAGTCACTAGGTAGAATGAGTCAACATATCAATACCTACTGAGAAGTTATCCTTTGCATCTTAAAATATTAACATTGAGTCAACATGAAGCAAAATGGAAAAGGGCTATCACCTCATCTGTTCATATTTTCATTCTAATGGATGTACAACCTCCTTAGCATGTGTATTTGCCAAAATGAACCTGGCTGAGTCACAGAGGAGTTGCGGCCCCAGCTTGCCCCAGTCAGTCCCTTCCTCCTCCTGAGCACCGAACCTTCTGCCCCAGGGCACTGCCCTGCTAATAAACTGACGTGTCCAACAGAAGTCTCCTACACTAGACGAAAAAATAAAAATAATAGTCTAAGCAGACTTCTAAAACTCAATTATCTACCTGCATTGATTCTACTTACAAGTAAAATGGCCCACATTCTGCTGTTACTGATATCAACATAAACCTGCAAGATCCCTGTTAAAGGCAGCAGACCAGTTCAAATTTCCATCAGTACAGCAAGGACCAAAACCAGTACATTCCTGCTGAACTAACTAATTCCATCATAACTAACAGCATTTTGGGGCGGTAATTTAATGAGCTCTCTCGCTTTTTCTTGTGTGCATTCCTTTTATTGCACTACATCATGGATTATTATTTAACCTTGAGAAACTTGAGAACTTTTCTTCATTAACTGTTTCATCAACATGAACCTTTGTGAGGTCAATTTATAGCTCCTTGCTCAGACAGAAATGTTCAAAAATCAGATTTAGAGAAAACCACAGTAAGAGGTACTTTGCCTGGCTGTTAGATAGTGAGAAAAGTCCCATGGTATTTACACATACAACTGAGAAATAGATGTGCTGGGCGTCTGTCAGGGTACCTCATACACCTCTGTGAACAGCACTGTTTCTCCCAGCTGCAGGAGCCAGGTGTAGAGACAATTTCCATGCTCTGAAAGGTTGGGGTTTGCTCCCTGGAATGAAGGATGAACAACAGTGGCAGAACTGTCCTCCTCAGACCCCAACACAAAGTACACAGAGTAGGCAGCACCTATGTGTTGCTCTCCACAGCTTTCCAAACTGGGTCCATTAGACTCAGTATTTGGCCTCCCAGTCTCTACCTACCACTGACAGACATTTATGAACCAGACTGCAGAAATTTTGGGAATTCCTGGCTGTGTCATACAACAAGTGAAATAATCCAAATGATTGTACTCCCCTGGAAATCTGGGCACGGACATGGCTATTCCTCAAAACAGAAATGGACTGTGATCAACAGCTGTTAGGGATTTATGCTGCTTGGAGAAGTTTAATAAGCAGCCATGCTGGGCAAAGGATTAAAATGCTTCCATATTCCAGGTCAGTAATAAACACAAGGCGATTCAACTTAATCCACTTAATGCCTTGTTGTTCCTCCCACACCTTCGGATGTGACTAGCATCACCCAGGGGAACGACCTGCTTCTGTGGGATAAGCATTTTTCCCTTCCAGGGACGATCCTCATGGTTAGATCTGAAGGACCAGGCTGTTCCTCCTCTTCTCCCAGCCTCTGATTCCTTTGGCAGCAATCTGGTGCAGGTTTTCTTAGATAATACTGTTGCTTTTATGTCTTCAAACTGAAGGCTTCATAAACTGAAAAATGGTCTTTTAAAAACCGCAATATTTTACTTTTCAACATTTTTCATTTTTGCAACATTTTAAATGCTAATTCCTTTATCAAAAATACTACTGGAACTGTTATCAAAAATGGATATAACTGTAGTAAAAACCCTTAGAACATGAAAATCATCCATTTTGTACCATGTGAAACAGCAAAAGCATCAAAATCTCTATACTGAAAGGATAAGTTGGAAAATATTTTCCAACAGAAAGGCACAGTTAACTCATTCCTTGTTGTGCTCTCTCTCTTTCCTCTCTTTTAAAAATAGAAGCACTGCAGTGAGGCTACCATTCATTCCCTTTCAATATGAACACAACAGAGTCTGTATTTTCCACAGGCTACCAACCTATCAGCCTATCTACCTACAAACCACAGAGCAGCCCAGGTTGGAAGGGACCTCAAAGATCATTCAGGAAGCAAGCCCAATGAACAAGAATTAGAGATCCTATCTGCCTTTTGCCTCCAGCACACCAGTATTAGTGAATAACTATATGGGAAATTAACAACAACCAAAAGGGAGAAAATAAAACCTTTCTTGAGACATGAAATAAGATGTTTTAAAATTTTAATGTAGTGATACATAGCTGTCACAAAAGCCACTGCACTGTGATTCCTCCTCTTTCTCTTGTCTATGTGCTCTCTGGGAGCACATAGAGGTTCAGTGTAAAAACTAAAAGAGTTGTCATGTTTAATGGAGCCAATGATGACTCTATTCCCTGTTAATCATTTGCTCTTGCCAGCATGGTAAAGCTGAGCAACCCAAATCTCTAGGACAGTAGTGTTAATGGAATAAGCAAAAAAGTCAAGTGAGATGCTATCTGAGCCTGCCTGATGAGATTGCAGTTTGCAGACAACCCTGGCTTATCTTAGATGATGAACTATCGGGGATAAGCAGAACGCATCAAGTCTATTTCCACAAGACCTTGACTTGTTGGTGGTAGGGGAATATGAATAACATCTAGGCAGCTCAATATAGATTAAATATGGAACTGGATAAGATCATGGTGTTAATGAATATTCACATAAAAAGTATCCTCAAATACCTAGTCCAATAATTACACAATGCAGAGGATTAAGTTTCTGGTAGACGTTTTCTGAGGAAAGGTAAATTAAAAGTAAAATCAAGGGCTCCATTCTAGATACAATATGTATGTAGGTCACTCTGAACATAATGCCTCCTATCTATCTCCATGGAAACTACGACAGATACAAAGAGCACAATAACACTATGTGACAGAGCAAATTCTCAGCTACAAAACACTGTTTTCCAACACAGTCACCACCATTAGATCTGCATTTTCGGCAGCAAGGAACTAGAGCCTGTATGCTGCGCTTGTAAAAATCTGCCCCAGCGGAGGTGATCCGCAGTCACTGTCGTCACTGCTGAAATGCACCATCCACCACCTAACCGTGCTCACATCCACTGTTTGGTCTCCACAAATGTTCAGCAAACGTCAATGAATGTCAATGGGTGCCATTTTTTCTGCATGGAGGAATTCAGTGCCATACCTTTGCTTCACCTGCATTTCCATGTCAGACAACATTGTGTCAGACTGCCCCTCTGCTGCCATCTGTCGCATGGCAACAAAATGGAACAACAAAATTGGTGGTAAGTTCTAACCTCTACTGCCATACCACCAACATCTGCCTCTGACATCGTCAGCCAACATAATAAAATAGAAGGCATTACTTTCAGAGAAGCTCTCCTATATGAAGACAAACAACATTCTTTCTATGTATACACTTATAATAATTTTTGACTTTTGCACAGTCAAAAATTATTATTTATCTCAAAAGGCCTTTCAAAGCTAGGTCACTATCATAATTCCCATAGAGAGAAGGAAACTCATTTGATGAAGATTACAAAATCAGAAAATGGAAGATCCTGAAAGAGATTCCCAGTCTCTGCCGTCTTCCAGATTCAAAAACACACAGCTGTGCGTGACATTAGTCAAGAAACCATTTGATAAGAAAAATACAGACAGAAATCTTGCATGATGAAGACTAAGTCACGTGCCACATATTTGTGATCCCATCAAAACCATATATTCTATTGTATAACTGCCAGAAACAACAGAGAAACAGATTTTAAAACGTAGAGATTAGGCAAGTCCGTAACATGTAGATACATCCAAGGATTACTCATTTATGCAAATGTGACTATCACATTTGCCTGGAAAAGGTATGGTAAAGTATTACATTAACATATCATACTGTTTATCCTAAACAACATGGCGCCTTAACAGTGAATTGTTTGGACTTTATTTAGGTTTAACCACTGGAAAAGTACGGTATGGCATCTAGCAGTGAAGGTGGGATCGAGCCATGACTCAGGCTTGCTCCAGTAGCAGGTTATAGACTTGGGTTTCCTAGTGCAGAATTAGTGCAGAGGTTCACAGTGAATTACTCTCGTAACAGAATCAACAGCACTTGGAGAAGTCCACAACCAATGACTGGAAAACCTTATAAGACTGGGTTCATTCCACAGGGACAGTTAAAAAAATACCATGAACCATGTTACTGAGGGATGGCACTGTTCCGTGGCTTTTGAATGCTTTTTCAGAATCCCACTTATATCATTTTCATTTTAAAAAAATCTTCTCCAATTAAAATCCTAATATCAGAGTCATTTTGCCACACATCCAGTTTTAAGGCTAAAAATTTGAGAATAATTTAAAATGCTAGCTTGCAGAGCCCTAGTCACATACAGCTAACGTTTACAAATATTTCTCTTTTCTTCCACTGCTCAAGCCACGCTGTATCAAGTAAGGGAGAAATAACAACTATTTTGGGAGCCTTCTAAATGGATTAATGCTCATGCAATCCAGGCTTTCAGAATGGTTCTAATGGCACAGATGTGTGTTTATGTTTGCATTTGTGTCCAAATCTTTTTATGACTAGCATTGGCTGAGAATTTTCCTCTGAAAATTCATCAGAACTCATCTATTTATAGGATTTTTTCTAAGTTTAGTTTTTGAAAAGTTTAGGCATTTAACAATATGGTTTCAAGTTTCATTAAAAATGCTTTGTTTATAAAGCTTAATTAATAAATACTTTATGGAGTTAAAAACGTCAAAGATTGAAACTCTTGTAAGGATGTTGTTATAAGCATGATAACCAACGGATGTAAGTGAGCAAGGTTTGCCTTCAGTAGTCCAACTGGCATAGAAGGATAAAACACAAAACAAGGATCAGATCTGAAAGAGCAACAGCAACATCCAAAGCTACGTGCAGGTTTAGAATTGAACATGGAATTGAACTCTGAATTGAATATGGTTATGTTAAGAAATTAGCCAATTTCAGAGAATAGGTTACAGCTACTTGTCATCAGTGGGGAGTGATACTAGAAAAAGGAGAGAGAAGGTGATCTCTCCCTTAGTGGGCGAGAAAGAACTAATTATTGTCCATAGGTCATGAAGGCATTCACAGGCAGCAGGGTGTAAGAAGAAATGTAACATACTATAAATCAATATTGCTATACCGAGCCCTTGATTTTTAGAGTCTAACAGAGTTACAAATTTTAGTTTCTAAGATCTTCTGAAACTGTTTTGAAGGACTCCCTTGAGGACCAGGGCTGATAGGTTAGAGTGGTTATTTGTGAAAAATGTTTTTCCACTGTTACTGGATGGTTCTATTTACCGAAGGTCTGTGTGAGTTCACCATGGTACAGGACAGCTTTCTGGTCTCACCAGCCTAGATTTCATGAGGGTCTTTGCAGCACTCGATGAAGGAAACCACAGCCTGGACCACATGTGTTAAATGCAAGACTTTGGATGGTTTTATGGTGATGTTTTACTGTGGTGACTATACAAATCAGGCTGTCCATGCCTTGGTTTCATGGAATTAATTTTGTTTCTGGTACTGAATAATGTTGTTGTGGAGGGAGACTGAAGGCTACAGGCATTTCAGGGAAGGAATGAGTTATGGGAAAACAACTTTAAATTATTTTATTTTTTTCAATCATTTTCTGTTTAATGTCCTCCATATGGCTTTAAATCATGAGCAAATGTATACAATGGGTGTGTCTGTGCACAGAGAAAGGGTTGTATTATAGCAATTTTCTGTGAGAGGCCTGGATGTCTCACATAAAGATATAAGCTATCTATATCCCTTGAGCAGTAAATGTTGAAAGATACTTGCACCAACTCTCTCCGAATTCCCCAGAATAGCCAGCTCAGTACTTTCAACATTTTCAGCTTATCAGAGTTTTGTCCCATTTCATAGTATCCTAGAACATTCCTATGGATGTTCTGCGGAAGGGACCTATAAGGATTATGGAGTCCAACTTCTGGCTCCACCCATGACCACCCAAAATTCAAATCACATTTCTGAGAGCATTGCTCAAATGCTTCTCGAACTCTGGCAGCTTGGTGCCATGACCACTGCCCTGGGAAGCTTGTTTCAGTGCCTGACCACCCTCTGGTGAAGAACCTTTTCCTAACACTCAACCTGATCCTCCCCTGACACAGCTCAATGTCATTCCCTCGAGTCCTGCTGTTGTCACCATAGAGCAGAGATCAGCACTGCCCCTCCGCTCCCCTGTGAGGAAGCTCTAAGCCACAGTGAGGCCTCCTCTCTCTGGTCTGAACAATCAGACGACCTCAGCCACTCCTCGTATGTCTTACTCTCTAGATCTTTCATCATCTTTGTTGCCCTTCTTTGGACACATTGGACACATTTCATTGAGTGAAAAAAGGAAATCTTGAATATATTTAGATGGGACGGCTCCTCATTGTCTATACCCTGTCCTGCTCACGTCATAGGTTACAACAACTGAGGGAAGTCCTTTCTGCCCAGGCCAGATGTTCTCTGGTACTCCTTTTCTGCTGCTGAGTTTGCCAATTGCTAGATAAACACAAGAGTTCAATATTTTCATCCACAGTTGGCAAAATGCACATGAATGCTCTGCATACTACTACAATTGAGGCTGAATCTGGGATCTGCAGATCACAGCTGCTTGTTTAACCATGGTGGTACAGATTGTGCCAATAATGGCACCTCTAGCCATTCGGGACCACCATGCCAACACACCAGATTCTGTTTTCATGCCAAACGTCTTCTGGTGTGTAATGACAAAAGTGATATCAGGGTGGTTATACCTCCCAAATCTCCAAATACACAAGTATTTCAGCTCCATATTACCACTTGGGAGTTTACAGAACGCAGAGGTGGAGCACTGCTGCAGCTATAGCAGAAGGTAGGGTCAAAATAGGAGGCATATTCAGAAGTTGCTACTTTCATATTCCTTGCCTAGATCTCTCGACCTCTATCCCTATGGGATATTCTTATCCAGAAGATGCTGTTTGGGAGGCTTACATTAGTTTAGAAGAAAACACTGAATAGAAAGGACTTAATTTTATGCACCATAGACTGCAACTGAAACATTGTGCGTACATGGCAGCTGCTGTTTGAAAATGGACACAACAGGCTTAACTTCATACAGTTAAGAGGCAGAAGAGAAAACATTTCTGGCAGCATTTAGCAAGGCTAAGGTTGTTTTTATTACACACAAATGCATACAAATCCAGCTCTTCTGCAGAGCAATGCGTATTCTCTCTGTCACACATGCACACACGTATTTCCAATCCTCTGAACTCACTGACGCAAGTTTCTGTTAGGAAGAGAAAGAGTTATGGCTGCCATATGCACAGATTTCCCCAAAGACACCTTATTCTTCTACCTGGAAGTTCTGGCTGAGGAAACTGGAGGGTTGTGTGCATGTGTCTGGCATTTCTAGTTTGCCAGTGCTCATGCACAGGCCAGTGCTACAATGCACAGGCAGTGAACCAAATCTTCCAGGAATACCCAACATACATACACCAGAAACAGTAAATCATAAGCAACTGAGACACACTGGAATCAAAGTATACGTGTGGATTAACCAAACAGTACACAGATGATGGTGAACACTTCTTGGCAACGTGACACTAACCATTCATGGACCTCCTTTCCCTGTGCGTGTACTTCTGCAAGGAAATCCTAGACAGAAACAGCAATGCCACAAAGCAAAAGCAATGTGAACAGTGCAGTGAACAGGACATCAGCAGTGCCAGGTTCTACCGTCAGGTTTGATTCTGCACACAGCCACATTCAGACAGCCTAAACTCTATTAACCACAGAAGCCTATTGATTAGGCACCCCGATAAGCTGGAGTCAAGTGACAAAGAACAGTAAACACAGGGACTTTAGCAGAACTCAGGCTGTTTAAATGTGGCGACAGTTTCTGATTCAGCAAACTGCTTTCTCTCTCTATGCTCCATTTTCTCTTCTAAGAATATGAAACAAGAAACCTGCGTGCTTGCCCTCTGCCAGTGCTGTGATGCTCTAAGTAGCTATATTAATATGCTTTCAGACAGCAACACAAAAATAGCTAAGCAAAAGTTATCGTAAGAAACAGACTTATTAATAAAAATAGCAAGTGAAATTATTATAACTGGATAAAATTGCAGTCAGTCTCCTTCTCTGTTCTTTACAGCATAAGGTGATAATCATTTGTGAGGTTAAGGAAAAAAAAAAAAACCTCCCTTGGGATATACAATTAAACATATCAAAGAGATTATTTGCGTCCATCTGTAGCATCTGGCACTGGCCACTGCCAGAGATGGAATACCAGGCCAGATGGACCAATGTGTATGGCAATTCTTATCATCTTGTGTGATTAATTTCTTCCTTCAGGTTGGTATGTCTCTTCTAATTGCATATCAACATCTAACCAAAATTGGTGCTGACATATCATTGATTGTACTGTGAGTTTATCTGCAGCTCAGCATTCTGGGACAGTTTAGTCCCTTGCTTACATCAACTCTAATGCAGGATTCCTTTATCAGTGAATTCCTACATCTACTCGTACATTTTCCAAGTCTTGTCCTCGGAGAATACCAACAGAGTGCATGACTCAACTGTAATTTAAACCAAAAATCTTTTTTAGTTCCTGAATGCTACTCTAACACTGTAGCCCACAAGACTGTAGACTGTAAGACTCCAAATGATTTTCTTACAGTTAGTTTTGTCTGTGAATTTATAGAGTCTAGACTTGCATGGCAGGATCCTAAAACCTTCCCACAAACTCTTCTGGGCTGACTACAACAATCCTGATCTTTCTTCAGCGAAACATCTTCCTTGCACCAAGTGTCTCAGAATGAACCATAGAAAAACAGAAATCTTACCTGTTACAAGAACCATTCGCTGCATTTTTTTACATCAAGATCATATAAGCAATAATAATTAATTTTATATTGTTAATAATTATTTTTAAATAATTATAACCAATAGCACTGCACCAGAAAATGTTGATGTTGCAGTATGATATCACAGCAAGGACTTGCTTTCCACTGCCATTTTTTAAACTCCTTGACTAAATAGGACTTCAGTAAACACAGTCCAGCTCAGCTACAGGAAGGCCAGGGACTGAGACAGCTTCTCTAGAAGGTGCCCTTGAATCCAACAGGAAATCTGCAAAGGCTGTAGAAAAGGGTTGCTGTAGGATGGTTGCTTGAGCTGTGGAATGTCATTAAAAAAGAATCAAATTGCTCCTGCAGATATGACTGCTTTGTCTAAACTCAGTGTTCAGAGGGAAATATTCTATACATACAGCCCCTAGCCTTTTCCTGAGTTTGTACTCAGCTTCCCTATGGACATGAATTACGCATAATCCTAAACCTCAGCAGAAACGTAAAAACCAGACACGGCTTCTGAAGTGAAGCAAGCTTCCCTGAGGAGAGATACTACAGATATCCCCATGCACACGCAGGGGTGCTACAACAAAAACGCCTGCTACCCAGACACAGTGCTTGAACAGGACTGCTCCTGTCTCCTGATATATAACACAGGAGCACACAGAGGGCAGAGGCAGCCCAGCCCCACTGCTCACTGCAGTGCAGCCCAGCCCCTACCTGGGCATAGCGACCTGCTCAGTAACACAGGCGAAGCACTGCACTGCTCTTCTCAGGCTGAGCAACAGCAGAAGCCACCCCTCCTCCCTCCAGAGAAAACATCTTTAAAAAGTGCCTTGACTCTTTAGACCAGTCGGTAATAAATTAATTTTATTAATGTCTTCTTCTAGATATTGGCAATAAGACTGCTAAGAACACAGGCAATGGTTAATTAATAAATAAATATGCAAGATAAGTGGGTGTTTCAATCATCACAGTAAACTGAGTTTGTAAAAACTAATGAAATACTGTGAAGTTTAGGTCCCAGAAAAAAATAAAACCGTGGCTAAAAGACCACTCTACAGTGAATATCAGCAGCATGGGGCTCTGGTGGGCAAGCTGCAGACCCTACAGCCTTCCACAGAGCACCCTAAACATCCTCAGCTCAGACCAACAGGGCAATCATCCTGCTGAGCTCTGAAACTCCTCTTTCATTTCCTTTTCCTTAATCTATTTTTTCCTCCAGCTCCAAATTGTCTGTGTCTTTTGTTGCGAACTACTTGGATCTCTAATGGGTCTTCTGATAATCCTTGCCTCCTTTACTCCTGATTAAAGAGAAAGAAAGAATGGCAATTGTACCCTTAACCGATTTACACTTCAGCTTAATTTCCATCTTCCTCCTCTTCTCTCCCTCCTCTGTTCTTTCCCTTGCTAGCTGAAATCACCTGATAACTTAGTTCACAATTTTTGATAAAATGAATGGATTGAACAGTTGTAGAGAAGACCTAACCTGTGTCAGAAGCAGAATGAATAGGGGACATTGAAAGTAGAGGCTGAGGTGATGTGGACAGCTCTGCGGGCCGCTCCAAAAATTCCCCGAAGTTCTGGAACCAGTAAATGAAACTGCCACTAACAGCTAAGAAACACTCACTCCCAGAAATAAATGACTGAAACAAAACACTGCATCTAACCATGCAGTCCAGGCATTTCCCATTTTTCTGACACTGTATTCTTGGGATGAGGATTAATAATTCTTTGTAGAACTGGCTACATGAGAAGATACTTGTCCTCCTCAGGGTGCCACAAGGATGAATTCCCAAGACATCATATAAAGACCCAAAGAACCAAACAGCCTGGCTGAAGTTTGAAAATACCTTTCCAGTGTGTTAAGAGAGAACAATAACAAATACAGTGCTTTTCCTTTCAGATGGGTTATGTCAGGACCTAAAGAGATTTTAAATAATCATCACATCTCTGCACCACAGCAGAGGGAAATTGAAACACTCAGCAATGTATGATGCAACCATAAAATTCATATACAAAAACATAAGCCAGTATGCTGAGGTAAACCAGGGGCAGAGCTAGGGAAAAGGCTTAGGGGTTTCTATCCACAGTTCTGCCTGCTGCTGCCTAGGAAAATCCTCTTCAGCACCACCCATTGCAAAGTGAGATTTGGCTTCGCTTACATCAACGGCAAATAGCAGTTCTCCCCAAGGAATCCCAAAGGGCTCATGATTTCACTATTTCTGTAAATCAGCTATCAAGTATTAATCAGTTTGGTAGGGGAGGCTGCTCATTTTGCCAGTGTATATTTTCCTAATGACTGGCCAAGAAACGTAGCCTGAGACCATGGCTTGTTAAGTAGAAAATAACCTGTCTAGAATAACAATTGTCTGAAATGAAATAAGCTTAAATATACACTACTGGCATCCACCTGACCAGGATTTGCCATATAGATCTTTACCTACATGACCTGTCCTTTTCTTACTAAGCCAGTAAGCATCCATTCTGGAGGACAGACACCCTCATCACCTTGCTCTGTTCCGGGCTCCTGCAAGCCTGCTGTGCTCATGGTGCCTACTTTCAGAAAATCACCAGGCAGGGCACAGACATTTTTTTTTCTCTGAATATGAATGTAGCAAAATAAATAAATAAATAAATAAATAAAAAGGAAGAAAAAAGAAAATAGTAAAAAAATTCCGCTCTGTTTCTCTTCTTCAAGCCCTTGTAAGGTGCTGAATATATTTCTCGAGGAAAATTAATTTCTTTGCCTTTTCCTTGCCTCTAATGAACTGCCTCTGAATGCATGAGGGCACAGGAAGGAGAACAGACTGTGGTGAGATAATAAAAAGTGAAAAGGCATTCAAAGCCATCAGTATCTTGCAAACTTACACTGATAGAAATATGTTGGACTGCAGACAGGGGAGAAACGTCAGGGAAACTTGGAATATCTTTGGCATTCATTACCTAACTGCAAAGGAACAGATGACACTGGGGGAACAGCAGGTTATCCTGCAGTCCTGAAGGAAAGAAGAAAGGAGACAGATGACTAGATATAGGCCACACAGACTCTAAGATTTCTCTGTGTCCTGTTCAGGCTACCAGCACCCCTTAACACTGCACTCAGCGGATATTAGTTCACAAACTCTTCTGTGAAAGCCTAGGACATCATAATTATCAATAAAATAATCAGAATGTGAGAAAAGTGTAAGACAGGCTACCATTAGATAAGTAAATCAAGAACACACCTACTGTTTCCACTTTTACCTAACCACATACTAAAGTGCTCAAACCATCTTGGAAAATCTGCTAGCACAATTACAAGCTTAAGAAGCCAGTGCTCCTGCTTGACAAAATGAGCATTCCTGGTAGTTTTTTATATTAATAAAACACTGGCAGCTCTAGCTTCCCTAAAAAGTTTATGTATACTCTGTAGCTAAGGAGAAACAATGTCAATGACCAGTGTGCTTGTTGTCTACTGTGCGTCCTCTCCCTTAACTAGTCCATAACTGCCTTCCCAACACTCTTCAGGAAATTTCTGTGCTTAGTTGCTTTGCCCTCATAGTATGGTTGGAAGCCTTCACCAACGGAGTACATTTTTGCACCGAAACATCTGGTAGCTAAAACAGCAAACCTGCAGCACCAGCTAAATAGGACCATTCCCAGACATAGCATCTCTGCAACGTCTCCACTGGCTGGGGTCATTAGGCAAACCAGATGGAGCAAGAGCACAAGGCTGCTGTAGCTGCAGGATCCAGCCACAACAGGGAGTCATGAGAACACTCACCAGGCAGTGCAGCCGGTGAGCAGGGAACAAAAGGGTTCATCAAACAGGTCCAGGCAATCAGCTGCTGTCATCCAGCAAGATGTTAAAGATTCGACTGTTAGAGAATAAAAGCAGACTTAGCCTCCTCTCCCCTTCCAACCATTCATTTGCTTGATGACGATATGCTGTACCCATTCTAAAGCCAAAACGCTAGTTCCAAGGATAGAGTGGAGACATTCACTCTGCAGTTGTGACACAGACCCTAACCTGGGGATGAGCAGCCTGGTGGTACTCTTTTCTCAAGCTTTACAGAAAGCAGTCTTCTCTGATTCTTTACCATGTGGTATTCACAGAATAAGTGAAGAGTCTTTTTTTAGCAGCATCTTATGTCTTTCTGATTCATTCACCTTGTCCTTTGAGCGTCTGCAACACATGGCCTGCTGTAGTCTGCGAAATACTTTCCACCCTTCTCCTTTCCATCATCAAGAATGCAAAGAGATGAAAGGTGCAAAAGTAAGAGATGGTAAAGTAAACCTTAGCACTGGATCAATTTAGTAATGTCCTTTATCAGCCTGCTATTCATGCTTAGCAACCACTATATCTCATACCAACTTCATTTTCATTTTAATATACCATACAGAAAAGCAGCCTAAATATACATCCCCAGATCTAAAGCGTATAATCTGTAAACTACAGGAACAGGCAGATCATTTCCATTAGTTTCTTATGTAGCAAAAGCCACAATTTACACCCAAAGCATATAATTATATTCAAATTCTAAAAGACAGTGTCGGAAGTACTTTAAATTCATAGTTTGGGGGAAAGTCACTCAGGGGTATACAGTTACGTTTTAATGTGCAAAAACAACGCACATACACACACAAAGAGAGCACAGGAGAAGTAATTGCGAGCGGCGAGGGAGCCGTGGAGAATCGCTGGCCCCTGGCTCAGGCAGTTGATTTCTTTGGAAGCACCAACAGTGACAACCAGTGCGAGAGCCTGGGCAGGCTTTGGGCCAAGAGTGAAGATGCTCCTGGGACCCACATTCAGAACGCGCAGGTGTCTCACCTGTCCTTCAAGCAGAGAGCAAGGCAGGCTGCTCTTCTAAGTTGCTCTACATCTAAAGCACAAGAGGAGTATTGGGATTTCATACACTTCTGGGGCTCCCTGCCAGGGATCCCAAAGCATGCTGGTGTACAAGGACGGCTCACCTCACCTAGGAGAGAAACAGTTCTGTCCTCATCTCACAGAGGAAGAAAACAAGTCACAGAGAAAGGCAGTGCTTCATCAAGCTCACACAACAAGCCTGAGCCAACGGTGAGCAGTGCGCAGTCTCATGTATAGAGATTACACAGAAGAGAGGAAAATCAAGTTTTTCTCTTTAGTGCAAGTGGCCTTTCACAATTACCAAAGCCCACCAGAGCAACAGAAACGCAAAAGGAAACAGTATCTGCCAACCAACACAGGTCTGCCATCCTGAGGAGCCGCGCAGGGAGCCACTCCTCCTCAGTCACAGCACACAGAAATGGAGAGAGTACAAGGACAGTCAGCCACCCCACCTCCCAGATGAAATTTGAGTTCCTCACATTTACAAACTCCAGTTCTTTGTGCAGCCACCTCCTGTGTGACACACTGCCGAACTGCCCCACCTCCAGCTGGAGACCATCCTGTTCTCTTAGAGACTCCCACCTTAGATTACCCAAGTACTTTTCCTGCTTCTTGTAAGACTTGTGTAAGGAAACTGAAGGTTCCAGGAGCACAGAATGTAATAACCTAGTGACTATCACATCACTTTTCAAACAAGTATTTTAGTGCTACTGCAAAAGAAGAGGGGAAAAAAAAAGGGTAAACCAGCCAGTATCTTTAAGAAAATTTTCTTCCCCTTTTTTCAAGTGTAGGAATACTATAAAAAGTACCATTCTCATCCTGCAGTGTTCTGACTGTGCAGCTTGAGTCACATATCCCAATATTCTTTACAACTTCAATGCCTATACAAAGCATACAGCAGGATCCTTCATCTGTCTTTGAAACACAGTCACCTCTGCAGCAGAGTGTAGCAGTTGCCTGACAAGTCAGGGCTACATTATCCAAAGGCAGAAATAAAGTGAAGAAGAATCCTCACTCCAGTCTGAATAGCAAAAAAAAAAAAACCTAAATAGAAGGAGGAAGAAAATCCTGATCTGACTCAGGATTAAAATTCCCACTTATGCAAAATGTACCATGAGATACTGAGTAAGCACTAAGTACACATCAGAGAGTTCTTTGAACAGTTCCCAAGAAACATTACCTTCAGCAGCACCTGTTGGAGCAATCTTTGAAATGGCACAGAAACATACATAAAATCAGTATGACAGGGCTTGACAGTAACATTAGGCTTCTCTCGTTCCAGATCTTGTATGATCACTGGGATCTCACAGGATCAAGCACCAGGAGAACAGACATAAGCCTCAATGTTACAGTTCACCACAAGCTATTCCAAGCTGGGAACACCTAAGACAGAGCACTCCGCAGGAAGGCAGAATGAGAAGCCAAGGCGCCCTACTAGAATATTATTGCAAATAATCAGTCAAACAGTAAACTCATTTTGAGTAAGCAGCCTCTGTGTACACCAGAATTTTCCCATGTTTAACTACCAAATCCTGTGCTTTCTCAGAATTGCTACAGAGACTCAGTGCAGGGAAGCAAAGCTGAGCTGTGGTCACTCAGACAAGTCTGCAAGGGACCTGGAAGTTTGGATGCTTGCATTTCTGGACAGCCAGCTTGAGGCCATTTAAAGAGACCTTGCCTTTCTTTAAAAACATTAATCATTGTTAATGGCTCTGAAGAAGGGAATACAAATGTTCAGACATATAGAATCACTCATCTTCACAAAAATACAGGCTGCATTGTTGCTCTGGACCAGCTACAGAAAGCAGAGACTTCTGGCTTTTCACTTTTGCAGAACTGAACTGCAGCCCTAATTTAAGCTCTGAATGAAGTTAATTTTATTGGATCACTGACTGTTCTGTATAGGATGACTTCTTCCCTTTTGTTAAAGCTACCAGCCATTTCTCAAAGTAATCTCCTGATAATGGGCGAACAGGGAAGGTCCTGCTTGGCACTGGGGAACAGGCAGCGCCAGGGACGGGGAATTAGTTTTCTATTGTACAATAAGGGCGGAATTGAAATAACAAAGACACTTCAGACAAGGAATAAGTCACTCTACAGGAGCAGCACGGAGTAGCATACATGTATTGTAAGGAGGGTGCATAGGCACAGCTACGTGTGGTTTGCAGAATACCTCCCTGTTTCACGGAAACACTCTCTGATTTGTCCAAGTATTTGTTCTCATATGCTAATTTTAAAGATGACATCAGGGAAATGCTTCATATAAGCGACAGGGCTTCTGAGAACCAACAAAGGCCTGCCAGTTACACCTACGAGATCTGGTGACTGCTCACTGCCAGTCCTCATCACAAACCTTCACTTTTTGCTGGGACTTGTTCAACAGCTCGAGCAAGCCTCGTCCCTGCAAAGTGAAAACCAGAAGAGAAATGCTCCCCATGTCCCCCAGCTCTCCCCCAGCCGCCCCTGCACAGCCGCATCGTGAGGCGGAGGCGGCACCAGGCCTCACCTATTCGCCCCGCACCCCCGCCCGCTGAGGAGGGCCAGAGAAAACACAGCTGGAGGAGAAAAGGAGAAACCAAATTAATTAATTCATCTCTAAGACAAAACATGCACAAATCTCTTCATTTCATCTGTCAACCCGGAGGCATGCATTATTCAGCAGCTGAGGCGATGAAGATGTGGAAAGAGGGGCTGCGAAGCGGCTGCTGCAGGCAGTGGTAAAGCAGCTGACCCAGGCTGCTACATAGCTAAAGGGGGGGAGGAAGATTCTGCACATGGGGACCCACGACAAACACAGGCCAAACTCTGTTCCAAGGCAAGGCTTTATTCGTCCCTCTGTCCCAAAAGCACTTAGCGAAACAGAGAAATCACAGCTTTCCCTTCCTGCTCTTTAAGGAGCAACATTCTGACAGCCTGGAATGGTTCCTCACACAAAAAAATCATTTCTCCTGCCGTGCAGAACAGCCTGCACAGGTCTGCTCGCCTGCTGGCACAGAGGTCGACTTGTCCCAACACCTGCAGGTTGCAGCTCAGCTGCCGGCACGCAGCAGCCCGGTGATTTCAGAATTCACTCTCTCAACAGCAGCTCTGTAATGACTGCAAGGTCCATCCCACTCCTGTTCAAGCTAAGGCGCAAGGTTTTCTGCTGATTCCAAACAGACGCCAAACAAGTGTTCATTGTTTGGGAGACATTTATTTTTCTTCTGTTCCGGATACTAATATGCTACTTCAAACAGATTGAAATCTACTGGGATGTGTCAGAAAAAGAGCAGAACGCAGCTGGATGCAAACCCGAGCGCCGGCGGTCGGCACTGCGGGACTGGAGCGAAGCTGTGGGTGTGCGGGGTCCTGAACCCACTCCCTCTGATGTTGGTGGGCACGCAGTCCCCTGGCAGGGCAGGGGGCCCTGCACTTCTTATTTCCCTCTAGCAAAGAAAAAAAAAATCTAAATCGCAACAAGCACCGAGTGTACGGCCTCCCAGGGATCCTCAGCACTGTCACACATCCAACTTCCAAGGACCTCTGTCACGCAACAGAGGAAGAGAACACAAAAATAAAACGTGCATGTTTACAAGAGCAGCTGTCTTTGTGGTCCGTTTCCCTCTCTCTCTTTTCCCCTTACCCATGGCCAAAGGGGGGCTTCCATACCAGTTCTGCTACATGGCATGATTAGGAAAAAAAAAATTCTCATGTTGGCTTATGTGCTGGCCTGGGCTCAGAGCTCTCAATTTCCCTGGACTCCTTACTGCAATGAGGACACAGAAAAAATGCCTGTCTCTCGCTGAAGTTGATAACGGCTTTTGCACAGGGCTCTTAAATGAGGCTCTGCTGGGCTTTCAGGGCAGATGGAAAAGTCATCCAGAAGAAAAGAACCATCATTTCCTGACCAGGAAACAGACCATGGGTTCTCCCGCAGACTACCACCCGCCTTTTATGTCAGGGCTAACCACTACCACGTTTTGAAACATCCACTCCTCCTTTCCTCACAAGTGACCGAGGAGCCAGGCTTCACCACCCCTCTCCACCACAGGAGCACTCCGCTACAGAAGCACTCCCACACAGGTGCAGCCAAAGAAGTGGAATCAGAAAAGAGGAGAGGACGGGCTGGGAGGAGGGGAGCGGGCAAGGCAGCCCTGGGCTGGCAGGTTGAAATGCCGCATGCCATGGCTGCAGTAGGTGCTGGCAGGGCTGCATAGGGGTGATGGAGTACTGAAGCCAGGAGTGCCACAGCCAAGCCCCTGGATGACCGTCAGGGCAGCAGCAGGAGGTCAGGGGGCGCTGCACATGAGGGCCTTCCAGTGAAGGCTATGGGGGCACCAGCAGGGCTGCAGCAGGCGCTGGGTGCCGTGGGTCGGAGCTGAGGTGCTAGGGAGGGCATGGGCTCAGGAAGGGGTCAGGAAGCCGATGCTGTGGGTCGGAAGCAAGCATCAGCAGAGCAGCTCTGCAACAGCAGGAGGTGCCTTGCAGAGCTGTCAGAGGGTACAGGGAGCAGGGAGCACTGCAGGGTGGCTGCAGGTGCTTGGTGGTGTGGGAGGGAGCAGCCCTGGGCTCTGCGGGGCTGACACAGTGCCCGGGAAGAAGGTGGAGGTGTGCGGCAAAGCGCTGTGGGCAGATCTAGTGCCATCCCGTCAGCGCGTCTGTTTCCCACTTCCAAAGTTCACCTCCACCCCAAAAAGCAAGCAAAACGCATTCAGGCCCCCCAGGGGAAGGGAAGCAGTGCCACACCAGACAATAAGCCCATCAGTTAAGGACCACCCATGTGAAATTCAGTTATTGGGCATTAATCTGGAGCCCTGCCGGCTGCAGCAACGCCCAGGGACCGTGTGAGACAGCCCCCGCTATGCTCAAGCGAGGAACCAGCCCGTCCCGGTCACTGCCCCAGGGATTTCCAGCCGGAGCAGGAGCTGGGAGTGCGGAGAAGCAGCGCGAGGGCAGACTTCAGCCACCTTCCCAGGGTGTCGCTGCCTCTGCCTGAGGAGGCGGCCGGGCAGAGCCGTGTGAGCTGGGCTCCCGCGCCGGCGGGACCCGCCCCCGGCCCGCATCCCCCGGGCGAGGCCCAGGCCTGGGCTGAGGGGGCCGCCGGTCGGCCGGGCTCGGCAGGGCCGCGCGGGTCCGGCATTGCTCAGCGTGTGAGGGCAGGGCGCTGGGGGGTTCCCCCTCCCGGGCATTCCTCCGAGCCCCCTTCTCCCGCGCTGCCGGACCTGAAACCCCTTCCAGGGTTTCCTGCCGGCAAGCTGCTGCAAGGCTCCGAGCCCTGGGCCGGAGTCAGGAGACATCGCCTTTCTCTTTGCCCGCCCTGAGACACCCCACAACTTCAGGGAGAGGCGGAGGAGCTGCCGGCCCCCGGCGGACCCCCAACCCCGGCGGGATGAGCGCTGCCGCCCGGTTCCGCCCCGCCCTGTCCCGCCCCGGCGGCCGGGGCAGTTGGCCCAGGGAGCGGCCCCCCCGCAGCGCCGGGCTCCGCGCGGGTGGGGACACGCAGGAGAGGAGGGATAACGGGGCCGGGGGGGCCCTCCTACCCCGGAGTCACGGCCGCCATCCGCAGGGCGCTCCCCCCCGTGCTGCTCTGCAAAAAGGTTAGAAAGAAAGAAAGAGAGAAAGAAAGAAGAGCGGGAACCCACCGTGTCCTCCTCGGAGGGAGACAGGGGAGCGGTAGATAGAGATAGGCACAGAGTGGTGCTTGCTGCCGTGGAAGTGATGCTCATACTGAGCCTGAGATACAGACGAGGAAGAGGAGGCAGAAGAAGCCACGTTAGAGGAACTCCACACAGAGCTGACGATACATCCCCAAAAGAGGGAGCACATCCACAGGGTCCAGACGGGGCGGCGTCCCGGGCAGATGCTGGGGGCTGTTCTCAGGTGCATGGTCAAGGCACGGGGCACCTACAGGCGGGCGCTCGGAATTCCAGCCGGGGAGAGAGGATAAGGTTCATGATGCCCGGGGACCCATGCTAGCAGAGAGGAGAGTCGCTGCCGAGGCTCTGGGGCGTGTGTGCGTGCTCAGGAGGCAGAGAGACAGCGCGTGTCTGCGAGAGAGCGTGTGCGGGAGGGCAGGGGGGCGGGAGGCAGGCGCAGGGCAGGACGCGCCGCTCCCGGGCCGCCTCTACAGTGCCGGGAGCCCCGCGGCCGTTCCGAGCCTCCGGGAGCGCGCAGGAGCGCCGCACATGTCCGCGGGGTCCCGGGGCTCTCTCCGGACACCTTCCTCCAAGATCGCTCCTGGGGAATTTCCCTGCCCGCCGCCCCGTCTCACTGAGCTGAGAGGGGCTACGGAAAACGAAAAAGAAGAAAAAAGCCAGAGACCCCAGGTAAATTTTGGATATTTCTTTTTTTTATCCCGATCCAGGGGGTTTCTGTTGCTTCTCCACTAGTAAGTGTTGCAATGCAGAGTTGCTAGCCACGCGCTCGCACACACGCTGAGATCTGGTTCGCTATCCTCCTTCCACCGGATCCGGGCGACAGAGGGCTGAAGCCGATTAACCCCGCGCAGCTGGGGCGGGCACCACCGGGGCTGCCGGGCAGGCGCGGAGCGGGGCCGGAGGGCTGCCGGGGCCGCGTAGCGCGGCGCGGGGGCGGGCGGCCGAGCGCGGCCAACTCCCGGCGCAGGTGAAGCGCGGCCGGGGAAGCGGCTCCGCGAATGGGCCAGCCGTATGCAAATGTCCCGGCCGTGGGCAGCCAATGGGGGCGGCGGCAGCGCTCCGCAGAGGGACTGGCTGGCTCCTGGAGAGGGCGTGGCCGGCTGGAGGCCCCGCCTCCTCCATTCATGCGCTCGAGCCCGGCACACGCAGCCGCCCCCGGCCCCGCCCGGTTGGCCCCGGCCCCGGGTTTCGGGGTGCCCGTCGGAACCGAGCCCTGCCCTTACGTACTGCTTTCGGCTTTTAAATGGCCCTGCAACAACAGCTTGAGTCACTTGCTCGTATATTTGCGCGTCATCCTCAGAGAGTGCGAGCTGCAGCTAGAGTTTGCAGCCCATAAATAACTACACGGAGAGGCATCGCCTCGTAATGAAGTGCCTATCAATCTGCATGGCACAATCTCAGGGCACGGTGGGAAAGGAGCACCGGCTGCCGAGTGACTTCCGGAGATCACTCGGGAGCCGAGACGGAGCTTTGGGAAAAGAGACGGCCGGCCCCGGCCCCGCAGCACTGCTGCCCATTGGGAGCGGAGGGACGGGCTGACGGCGGCGAGGTGCCCGCTGTCCTCTCCGCACCCGTGGCCGTGCACACATGCCCCACAAACCTACCTGCCCCACAGCAAAGTACCCGTGAAACAAATTCCAGGTTTCTGCCATCGATGGCCCCTGGCACAGCACAGCACCACGTTGTGCCGTTGTCCCAAGTTCCACACCTGCAACTTCCACCCGAGCCCGACACACCCGCAGCTTTTCTTCCAGGGACTTGAAGTGATCTAAAGCAGTGGGTAGAGCAGCCACAAGTACCTCTGTGTTTTGCTGGGCTTAACCAATGACTGTGGGTGCTAAAGCTGGAAAGCAAGAATATGACTTTCAAATTCATCCAACATCTGCCACCCAGGAATCTGAGAGCGCTTTGAAATCTTTTATTAATGAACCCATTCAACAGCTTTAGGTATGACTTTGCTGTTCTGCAGATAAGGAAGCAGAGGCTCAGAGGCATTGAGCCAGTGAGTGCCCGACACACATGGCAACTGAACAGAACAGGCCCTGGGATTCTCCATTCCGCCTAGCACATCTCGGTGGGGTGCATGTTCCACTGACTTGCCCCCATCTGTCAGCCTGAAGTCAGTCCCCAGGGTGCACAGCGGCCACAGCGCGGGTGCCCGGGGGCTGGCAGCCCTGCAGCAGCATGGTGCGGGGCAGTTTCGTCTGTGCACAGTGTTTGTGTCCCTGAGCTTTGCTGATGGAATGGGAGCGTTGCCTGGCATGCGGCAGGACACACAGAAGCACCATGGCTTTGAGAAGAAGCCTCCCCCTGCTCCTAATTGTACTGTTAAGCTTTATCCCCCGCCTCCTTTCCCAAGTTATGTCCTGGCCAAAAGGCTGCTGGCTTCCACTTCTTGCCAGAAGAGAAGAATGTCGGAGAAGGTCATTCTTTGGCAACTAAGCTACAGCAGCATCCTTGGGCTCTCAGTGCCCATTTAACTTGAGCCCCTTTCCATGTTTGCCACCTTTTGGGCTGCTGTGCGAGGGCAGAGCCCTCACCGCACCATAATTCACCAAGCTCCAAACCACATCACTGCTCCTTTCCTCAGCTCGCTCTGCCCACCCTTCCCCACACAGCGTGATACCAGTTTCTCCCACTCTGCCACCAACCCTTCATACCAAGGCAGCAGTTTTACATGCAGGGAATGTGGGAAGGAGACGAGCATCATTTCAGAGTGCCCTGACCCAAGCCATAAAATGCCTGACAGTCCCTGAACAGGAGACACAGAGCTGCTGCCTGTCGTCCCCATGCCAGGAGCCATCCTGGGTAAGTGCCGCCTACCGACCTTCCTTTGCTACAAACTGTTGGGTAAACTGCCTTAGGCAAAAAGGAGAAAGGCCAAGACAGCCGATCTGTACAACATAAAAAATAATAATAATAAAAATAAAAAGGAAAAACTGTGAAGCTGGCTATAAATACATCACAGGGTTCTGGTGACACCATAAAGCACTGGAACTTCCCTCTGCCTTGCTTTATGAGGTGCTGGTGGATGTATTTACGGCCCTGTAATTCACAGGCGACTCATTTATTTAGCAGCACCAGTGCGGGAAGAGGGCAGATTTCAAATCAGGTTCACCTCTTGGGTGGTGAGGGGAAATTTAGAGCCAGAAGTGAAGTTTCAACAACATTATTCCCAATGGATTTACTTCAAGAGAGGCATTGCTATTTTCTTACTAGTTCAGTTAATCTGGGTAAGGACACAGTCTTTTTAAGTGCACTACTATCTTCAGAACTGAGATGGGTGCCTTCAAGGATGACGGTTCCCAGCATAAGTTGCTCCCTACAGATATGAGAAAAGTAGTTTTGTTTTTTATATAGTTTTTTCTTTTACTACAAGAGCAGAGGGCCAACATATTTCTGAGAGATGAGAAATAATAAACCAAATGTTTCTAGGTTTTAGAATCCCAGAAGGAGACCCAGTCGGCTTCAAGCTCTGGAAAACTTTGTACTCTACCTTATTCATGTCAGCAAGTCTGATTCTATATTTCATATTAAATCTTTGTTATTTATTTTGCTGCATTCAGAACTGACAAAGCAGCTGGCTCTACTCTAAAATCACAGATCTCTAAAATTAGATCCAAGGGGGAATCTCCATTAGCTTTTAGTAAAATGAGGAGACTGCCACGGAGATGGCAACACTGGTTCCACCCAGTAGAGGCTAACGAGATACAGCATTAGCCAGTGCCTTGCTACATAATGAGGTTAAGAGAGTAAGGTCAGCAAGAATAGGCTGTGACCCAAAGCTTTTCTCTGACTCAGACTGGTTCTCTCAAGGTTCAAAATAGTCCTATTCTTTGCCTTTTTTTTTTTTTTTTTAAGTACTTTTCCAAGAACAAGAAAGAAGGTGAGAACAGGTTCCACTTACAATCCTAAAATAGAAGTTTAAATAAAATAAACCAGAGGGGATTGAATGCTGTAGAAAGCTTAGGTCTGGCATACAGGAACCTTTGTCTTCACAAAGCTACTTCAAATACTGCTGAGGCCAGCAGTGGCCACAGAGCTGGTGGCTCCACAGCACTGCTGGCAGAACGAGCTGCGCTGGGAGCATCCCGGTGCCCCCTGCCCATGCCAGAGCTGCCTCTGGCAGGGGAGGCCCAGCAGCTCAAGGAACTGTGGGCATCTGCTCAGCCAGAGGGAGAGGTGCTCCAGGACGAGGCTGAAGACCACAGACACAGTGCTGCTATGCAATGCTTTCTCTGTGTCTAACCAACCAGCAGCAGTCTCCCCACTTCTCACTTTTATTCTATGTTTCTGAAAAGTAGAGCAATCTGCTCTCTGGGCTTCTATGCTTTCCTTCAGCATCCAGTTCAGTCAAGTTACCTACAAAAGCTGAGACATAAGTCTACGTGTTACCAGTGACACAGAGCAGGTCTAATTCTCTTTCCAGCTCAGCCCCAGGGGACCATGGTTTGCCATGAGCAACTAATACAGAAGCTTTGGAGCCTAGTTCTGCTCTCATTTATGTCAGGGTGAGTAAATTCAGCAGTGCCAGTGGACTGACATCAGTGAAGGGCAATCAGAGGCTTGACATTCATTTATGAGAAGAGAAATGCAAACTGATTGCAACCAGTGAGCTTGGGCTAGCAGTAAGTTAGCCCAAAGCAACAGTAACCAGCTGACAAGATGAGGGACACAAATTCAGTTCTGCCAAGCATCCAGTCTAAGAGCCAGAAATCTTGCAAAGTTCAGACTTTTCTGAACTTTCACATCTACAGTTTTATGTTAGTGGAAACAAGCAAGAACAAGTGTGGGGGAAATATCCCATTTTGATAAGCATTAATCAACTGTAATTGGGAAAGAGGTAATGGCAGAATTTGCTAATGCAAACTGACAATAACGTGTTAGAATTGGCCCTGTTTAACAGATTAATGTACAAAGGACAATCCAGTGTATTCAGCACTATGTAAACTACAGAAACAGAGAGTCCCTTCCCCAGAGAGCTTACAGACTTGCTGGAAAGGCAAGAGCCAACATATGTTGGGCCAGTTTTATGAGCAAACATTTCTTTTTTGGCTTAAATCTGCTAGTCTCTAAACCTAAGAGAATGGAAAGGTTTAGCTATTGGCAATAGTGACTTTACACAGGAGTGAAAAGTGCAACTGCTTTCAGCCCCGAGCCTGTAATCTTTCTGTCTTCTCCGAGTATGCTCCAGAGATGTCTGCACATGGCCCCAGCAAGCCTCCCTTCTCCTCAGGCTGCCTTCAATTAGGATAAGATCCTTCTCACACTGTGGACCATCAGCAAGATCAGTAACTATGAACGTGCTTTGTGTTAAATGAAGGATACCCAGGTTTGGTTTACTTCAGCCGTCATGAGGAGCTCATCTGTTCAAGTACCCTGCATCTCTCCCTTTGTCTCACAAAGGCTTTAACCCCTGCACTTGGGGTATTTTATTGCAGTGGGATAGACAGGCTGTGGTCTGCCTGCCAGCAGTGTGCTGAATGTTCTCATCTCGCATGAGGAAACTGCTCCAGCATGGTTACAGAGCTCTCTCCTCCAGGACGACTGTAAGAGCACGCACCCTTTTACTCTCAGTACAGGCTGGGCTCAGTGAAAGCTCTCAAATCTCATCAGGCAGAGAAACAGAAGTTACTTCTATTCTTCATACCATTTAAAGCAACATGCCTTTTAATCAATGGTTTTACAAGCTCAGAAAGACTACAGAACTTCAAAGAATGTCCAAGTTTGAAGAAATCAGGGTTGCCCACTGCTCAACCTTTGATACTGTGCCACCACCAGTGTAAAAAAGCAGCTTGGTGGATTTCATTTCCTGAAGCTTCTGTCACAGAGTTCACACTTAAGTACCACTACTACCTATGTTTCTCTGAAGATACCATAATAAAATGGCAGTGACCTGTAGCATGTTCTGAGAACTACACATCCATCATTCGTAACAGCCCCTCTCTCAGGCAGGCAACTGCAGTTAGCCAGGTTTTATGCTGAGCCAAATTCATCTCTAGCATAACTCCTAGCAACAGATACTATGGATGCAAGTAGTTACTGTGCTCGTGGAAACAAAAATATATGTGCACCTTGCTCTCCTTATGCCTAGAACCAGTGTTGGCAAGTCTCAGGAGAAGGCTACAAGCCTGTTCCCAGCCTAGGCCTGAACCTTGCCTGGGATAACACTGCTGCAGTCTTTTGCTGCCATTGATCCTCCCAGCAGCAAGAGGTTAGACACACAAGCAGAGCTCAGGGGAGAATATGTGACCTGCCATTGTCTGGGCTCTACCCATTCTTTTGATCTAGATTTAGATGCCTAAGGTCTGCCAGTCCAGCACCTTACATGCTGGTGCTAAATATTAACGCTGCAGAATTAACATTTATGACATGAGTTCTTAGTGTGGAAGAAAAGCGCTGGGAAATTATTTCTGAAGAGCTCTGAATTCTAAAACTTAAATGGTACCTCAAAGGCTGAATTAGAAAGAGACAGGAAATAGATGGAGCTGAAATATCTGCTGTGATAAATAGGGAGCTATTTTAATTTTTACACATGAGAGCAGAAAGGAGACTTTTATTTTCCTTTTACACTCAAAGAAATCTTGTCTGACACAGAGAGGAAGAGCTGGAAAAACTGTTGCTTTTGCTCCTTTAAACTGGCTTCTGTGCTAATGAAAAGTGAGCTCTCTAGTAGACAGTGCACAGGCTCCCCTCTGCTTCTCTCCTCTCCTCCACCTATCATCTTCCCTGGCTTTTGCCTGTAATCACCTGTTCATCTCACAGCAATAACTGCCAGGTGACTGGTGTTTGCTGTAGTCTCTCAAATGCCGAAAAAAGAATTAAAAGAAAAGAAAGGAAAGATGTAGGGGGAAAATCTTTCACTGACACAAGTGTCTCACACAGCTAGACAAAGAGGGAAGCGTCTCCTGCGGCCAAGCCTGCTCGTGTGGGAGCTGCTGAACAGTGTAATTTCGTAAGATGTATACCTTGTCAGTGTGCAGAAGATGAAGAGAAAAAGAAGGTCAGAGCAGCCATAGCTAAAAAATTGGAAGGACAAAAGGAGACGTTGCAAGGAATGATTCTTCTGCTTTTAACCCTGAAAGAGCCCATGCTGCACGGTCCGTGGCAAACCAACTCGCTGGCTAGGGCACAGCAATCACTCAGCCTGTGAGATGGCTCCTCCTTGCCCAGAGGAAGCAGCCATTGCCACCTGTCGTGTCTGTGCTATGTGACCCATGTGGGGGTATGCCACAGCCTGAGTGTGGAACAGTATGCAGTCCAACTGCTCTCAACCATGGTAGGAAGAAAAATGTCCCTCCAAGTAGCTAGGCTGACAATAGACAAGACATGCAGGAGCGACATAGTCTAACCTAGTCCATCCCTCTGCTGCAGAGCAGAATAAACTTTGCCTACAATATTCTTGGTTATGTTGTCTAACTTGCAATGAGGAAGAACCAATGCCTCTGGAAGCTCTGTCTATACCAGTGCTCAACTTTCTTTATCAGCAGAATTATCGTTATTTTTTTTTTTTTCCTTTTCAGAAATCTTCTGTAGTTGAAGAAGTGGATTCTGACATCTGTAAATTATAAGTGTTAATCAAGGTATAATCTACTTTCTTTATGCACAGAAATAAATTGAATTGTTATAACAGGATATAATATATTGCAACACTTGTATGGTATGGCCTTTCACTATGTGAGCAGCGTGAGCACCAAAGGGGCAGACCACCTTTACTTGCTCATAGGAAGCATCCAAGTATCAAAAAGTTGCAACATAAAGGACAAGACTGGCATAAGGGATGCACATAGGTACGACATCCCGCTGAATGCACAAAAAGAATGTTGAGGTGGGAAGCAGCAGAAAAAGGAACGAGAGAAGCAGCACTGTTAGCAGTGAGGATCCCTCTTTCGAGAGGGTGAAATTAGGATTAAAACATCAGGTGTGAGAAGTGGAACTGGATAAGGAAGAAGACAAGCCAGCATCACCTCCAGCTTCTCTCATTCTTCTTTTGCAACTAAAACCATCAAAAACAGCAGCTGCCAGTGCTAGCTACAGAGAACTGGCTCTATGGTACTGTGTGGCCGCAGTTAATTTGAGCATAAGTGTTAAAGACTAAGTTTTGTATATGAATTAATAATTTATGATAATGATTGATAATTAACCATTAGCATAAAGCATGCTGTTAATGAATGAGTTTAATGAAGTTTTGTTTTAAGGTTTAAAACTGTCCCAATTTCCCAGTCTTCTAAACATTCCCGTCCTAGCAATCTGTAATGCCTTTACACGCACACACATATTTTCAATTGCAATATTACTGTCTATTATTTATTGCCCTATCACAGAAGAAAGACCATTTCCTTTCTCTTTACAGATATCCTTTGTATATCTGAGAACTTCTGCTGTCTCTCCTCCCTAGACAAAGAAATTTGTTTTACTCCTCCTTAGAGATCCATGGTTCTTAGACTGTGATCATTATTGCTGGTTTCCCAGAGACTTTTCCTAAATGTATACATTTTTCTTGAAGAGCAGGACTGCCTGATGAGACCTCGTGGGCACTGCATACAGAAGAACAATTACCTCTCACATCTCACCAAAGATACTCCTGTTTACATTACTTGTGGGATTTCTTTCCCTCTTGGAGGGCCCATATTCACACCCTGCTAGCTACTTCTAATGTTATAATGTGTAACAATGAAAATATGGCTAAGCCCTAATCCTAAGCCTTTTTCACTGACATTTCTAATACGTTTTGCATCTCAGAAAATGCAGCATAGGTCACTGTGGCATTGTGCTGGGATGGAATGGTGATAGTACAGTATCAAGTACCTATTCTCTGCTGGTGCATTTAATGCCACCAAGGAGAAGCCCTGGCTTCAAGGCACGCAGCTCAGCCATACAAACAAATCAAACACATTGGAGCAAAATACAGTGCACATCCATTTGTAGCACCTGATCAGAGCATTACGGGGACACTTGGTCTCCAGCAGAGAAGCTGAACAAAAGCACAATAGCGAGAGTAAATGTAAGGAGCATGAACCACTTTAAAAAACACCTCACTTCTGAAGCACCTCGCCCTCCTTCCATTCCCCAGGGCCCCCTGCTCCACTCCACCCCCACAAGCTTTTCCAGCACTGCGTGTCTCCTGAGACACCAGCAGTTCCCTTGTCTTGTCAAATCTCCCACCCTGCCTGTGATTCAAGCACCGTGTGTGCTAGTTACACAGATACACAAAGCCTGCTTTCTCAAACCCAGCACTTCCCTTTACCCAGCTCCCTCATCTCTGAGCAACTAAGGAGGAATTAGCTGGGGGTAGCAGGGGGGGGCGCCCAACAGTAATAAAGCTCGAAGGCTAAAATCAGAGCATCAGGAATACACAGGCTATAACCAGCAAGCAACTGTGAAAATCGGGAAGAGGAAACAAAGAAGGGGAAGGAACAGCACACTCCCCTACTGATAGGCTGTATACAACAGATAAGGCATAAACTGCTCCCAGTACAGATGTGCTATTTATTGGACAGGACAGACAAAAACTCCAGCTACTCATTGTGAAGCGTCAAGGGAAAAGCTAATTATAGGGATGCAGGGATTATGTTTCAACTAGTCAGATGTGTACTAACACATGTGCATGCACACATATTTCTGCTCCTCTCTCTCCTCTGTAGCCTCTTATCTCTTCCTCAGACTGTCAACAAGGGACAAGTACAGAAGAAACCAGAAAAGGGGAAAAATAAGGAAATCCCTATGAGCTCCCCAGAGGGAGCTCACTTGAAGAATCACAGTTTTTTTCCCATTCTTTCTGAACTTCTAGTTGGTCATACAAAAGCCATCTGCACTCTGGACCAGTTGATCCCTGAAGTCATCCCTTAAGGTTAGGTCTGCATGGTTTAGACTAGATGCCACATTTCACCCCCTTCTCCTTTGTTTCCTTGTTCTCTTTTCAATTATCAGTCACCAAAACGGGCCTGTCACTGACTCCTTCAGGGTACTGGCAGAAGGATGGTGGCTATCCTGGGGATAAAAGAAAACTGAGTGGTCTTCAGGATGACTAACTCTGAATCACGTTGTCGCTATCTTCATCACTGCATTCTCATCTCCTCCCGCACAGAAATCAGAACATAGCTGTTTTGTGACAGCCCAAGCTACCAAGCTCCCCTAAAAGAGACAGACAGCAGTATGTGATCAACAGAACACACAGATATACAGGTGCTTGGTATAACACCTTTTCTCGCACTGACATTCAGATGCTTCTTGCCTACTACCAACCCCTACACTGGGTACAATCCTTAGAAACTTGGCAATAGGCAGATTAAAAGAGGACATCTGATATTCCTGGCTACTCAGAAAGAAGTTGTTCCACAAACAGCAGAACTACAGAAGGAAATGAGTAGGAAACTCAGCTCCATGTGTCACCTTTATTAGCTCCCCTCCCTTGCTCGCTGTAATAACCTCACCATATCGCTCTCAGTTCTCCCCTCATTCTCTCTCACTCCCTCCTTGGACATGCTCAGATTTTTGTCATATTTCCTTGTTTCCCTGTAAGACCTTCCCTTTTCTCCTTGTTTCACGTCGTGTTCTGGCAGAGAAGAGGCAGCCTGTGCTGTGCAGTTTCAGAGCCATGAGCCTGCCAGCTGGTAGAGCAGCCCTTAGTCTCAGCAGGGATGAGGAAAGAGTGCTGCAGGAATTCATCTCTGGGGCTTCTGCCCTCCTGCCAAAGGCAGTGGTTGTTGGCCAGGCAACCAAAGAGGCAACGGCCACACAAGGTTATTCCAGAAGTGCCATTTCCTTAAAAAAAAAAACAGACTGGATAATGCTGTACTTCTGCTCTAATACAGCATGGCCTCCAGTGGTGTGATCGCTTAAGTTATAGTGCGCCAGCTTCCCACTATGAGCTATATTGAAAGAAACCTTCTGTAAAATGAGTACCAGAGCCAAACAATACGACATGAAAGATGGTTAATTCAGTATCTTAGAGCTGTACTACATATATATGATAATGAAGCACGTTTTAGTTAAAGGACAACAGGAATAGCAGCAGCAGAAGGAAACCTTCAAAGGTGAGTAATTCTGTGCCTTTGAACAAGCATTACTCTCCACTGCAAGCAGATTTCATCTAGCACTGGTAATAAGGCCTAGCCTGGCTAGAACTAAAGTACAGGGAGACTGCCAGTCCTTCCCCACACACAAACACTGCTTTGGTATCAGAGCCAAGCACTGAACTGAAATTGCATGGGGAAAGAGAAATAAATTATCAAATTCAGTTTGAGGTAGCAGGAAAGTATTTTGCTAAATTCCAAAGCTAGTGTGACAGTGCATTTCCACTTTCTTGTGGAGAAATTTGCTCCAAAAAAGTGCTGGAAGTCTCACTCCTTGGATTTAAGTAGAATTAAAAAAGCCTGTGTGGAACAGCCTTGCACATGTATCTGAGATAGAATTCCAGATAACACTGAGTTCACAATATCACCATTTCCAAGACCAATGTACTATTCTATTATTTCATCATTTGCGCTATTTTTTTCCTGCTGAGCAGAAGTAGTGAGAAGAAAATGGATCCTGTTTTTCAACACTACATACAAATCAGGTAGGATGATGATCAATAGTATTTGATATCTGATTTTCAAACAGAAACTGATCAATTTTGAAAATGAGTCTTGTTTTCATTGCCAAACAAACTTCTAAATATCCAGTTTTCCGTTTTTCTTACATCTGACTCAAGTGACTAATATATATTATACATAGAGTAAGTGAAAAGACGATTCCACTTCACTAAGAAAATGAAGATGCGAGTAGTTGTTTTCATTTAAAGTCAAGCTAATTCCAAACTAACGCTTTTCAAAGAAAAACATGAAAAGCAAGAAAGGCCACAACTAAACCCCTGAAGACTGCCTGGATTAGGACAGACATATGGTGTGCAGGCATGCAGTCTGAGTCCTCTCTGGTTTGGGCATCTCCAGGTTTCCTACTTTTCATACAAAGCCCCTAACCTTGGCTGACAGTCACTCTTTCCAGTTTAATCTTACTAGCTAAACTCACTCCCCATTGTTAGAGATCATTAAAAGCTATGAACTATACATCGGGCAAAAAGAGATTGACCTGACAGGTCTGAAGCGAGGGCATTCAGGGTATACATGAAATGCAGACTCAGATCCCCTTCCTGACAGGATGCAGCATTACAGCCTGGAACTGTGGCATCTGAGGGAAATCCTCTGTCCAGCCTCTGATATGTGGGTTCTATGAGACTCATTGCTCCATTCCCAGAAGCACTGCTGAGCTTTAGAGAACTTCTTAGCAAAATTTTAATCTGAAGAAATATGTCCCTGAAAAGTGTCTACAGTAGAAAGTCTAATTGCTTTGTTTTACTTTTTGCCAGAAAGCTGTATTGCAACAAATCACACACACTATAGAGTTTTCTTAAGTTGCTATTTACAGGCTGAAAATAACACATGCCTAGATGCTGATATAGAGCTTAGCTTAGGTTACATATGCCATGGTGAAAAATGTTTAAAGGGTTAAAATCAGACTAGACAAAACACTGAGACTACCCAAGGCAAAAATCCCACACCATCCAAGTGGGACAGCTGGCATTTAGCAAGTATTTTTACCTCCACCTATCTCCACTTTTCTCCCTCTGTCTCCCATTTTTGTAATTGCCCTTCCCATCCTGCACACGAACATACACAGGCTCACCCACTCACTCCCATTTCTCTTCTTGCCAAGAAGAGCATCCTGCGTGGGACTCAGTCATTTGTTGTCCACAGAAGTTCTGGTGTGTGTCTCTGTAAATAGCAGACATCTGGAGGAGCTAGATGTACTTATACCCTCTTTAGCACAATCAGATGCTGCTAAGGACTGTGAACAAAATGCCTTGTTTTTAAAATAGCTTATGTTACCCTCTCTATTTCTTCCCAATAGAGGTTATGAGGATCCACAGTCCACTACATAAAGTAATTGGCTTTCAAAACCATTGCTCCTGTGGACATAAACAGACCAATGAAAAAGTATACACCAGTAGCAATCCATCATTTCTGCTGCTCAGGACTCGCTTCTACAATGCACTCACTTGTTTTTAGGAAGAATGTATCACTCTAGAACCCTATTGTGGAGATAGGAGTACAATGTGAGCAGGCAAGGTGGAATTCAAGTTCTTTAATTATTAGACCCCCTCCTCCTTCTCCATTATTCAACACACACCTAATTTTTATAGCAACTAAAACAGAGGTTTCACAGACCCCAGCATTTTCTAACTATACAATGTCTTTCAAATAATGATTGTTACTGCCTCACAGACAAGTCAGGAGTCCACAATAACATGTAAGTCCTGTAATTAAAGACTGAAAGGAATGCGGAAAGGAAAAGACGTAATGCTTACTTCCAGCATCCCTCAGCTTTGAGTGCTTGATTTTGCATCAAAATACAAAATCACTCAGAATAGGGCTGTTGGTGGCTTTTTTAATGCTTGCTCTCTCACATATACCTAAGTGCATGTGTAATCTTCATACTTCAATGAAGTATGCCTTCATTTAAAAAATACAGATAGGACATACATGGCTGAAATCACCCAGGCAAAAGAAATACAAGCAGTCAGCAAAGTGATGGGTAGCACAGATGCACCTAAATTGATTAAATTGTTGTTGCTAGAACACACACACTGCAATCTCTTTCCCTTTTGGTTTGTCCAAGGTACCCTGTCATTCTTCTCTGGTCCCTCCAAAGTGCTCTTGTTAGCAGGCTGAGAGAATTAAGTTAAGTTGACTCACCAATATTAATGGATCTAATTCAATAGCAGCATGTTCAGAGAATGCCACCTGCCTTCTGTTTAAGCAAAAGAGACCGAAACACAGACAATGCTTTGCCCAGGTGTTTCAAAAGGTAAAATTAGACACACCTGCTTTAACAGTTGTTTCAGCAGCTGGACACTGGGATGTGGATCAATAAGATTTACTCACAGCTTTCTCCCCTCAGAGCCAACAGTGTGACTTCGGTGCCTTATCCTGCGTTTAGTGAAATTTGTGTCATGGGGAATACTGTGCATGAATCAAGAGATCAGTGTGTTCCTCTTCTCCATTGCTGTACCTTGCTACAGTGTAAGAAAAATTGCCTGTTCAGCAGACTCGGTGATCAAGACATACTACTGGTCTTGATCTAGTAGTGTATGGGGACAAGATCTTGAACCACATATAAACCAATGCAGTGATAAGCCTGCAGGTATCATAAAATTACAGGCTTGTGAGGTCTGTACCCTTCCATTTACTGCAGTGAGTTGTTAATCCAGACAGCTAAAGCCAACAAGAGAATCCTGCCAACTTTTCCATTATCAGTCCCGGAGTAATCCAACTAACACGCAAAAACCACTTCCCCAGCATCTGAAGCTCAGTGTTCCCACCAGCTGTCTCCACATTGTGTGCACCTCCAGTGCAGAAATCTACTGCATGTTGGAAATAGTAAATACTGAGATGTTGCAGAAGAATTGCATGTAAAGAAAAATTGAACTACATCTTAACGAGATTACGCTTTAAGCATTAGCTAGAGCTACCAAGCTTCTCTATCTGACCAAGTTGTGTGAGAATCCTGATACCTTGTCCTAAAAGGAAGACTCAATTTCCTAAAGTTGCTGTATTTCACTACCTAATTCTGTTTGCCTTTTTCCCTGAGGCAAAATCAGTTTATACAGTGCTATCCAGAGCCACTTACTCCCAAGCCAGTAGCAACCCCTCTGGTGTGACTGTGGGTCCAAGCGGCAAATAGGATTAATCAGATGACCTATGTTACGAAGAAGTATGCAAGAAAAGGAATTTGTAGATATGAATGCACTGAGTGCACAAAATACAGTCTACTAAGTAAACATCTAAAGTACGTGCTCATCTGCACGCTCCCCTGGGATTTGTACCTGTGTGTTTTCACATCCGTATGAATGCAGAAAGGTGCATGCACATCTATAGAGATTATCTGCATCGTAGAAAAATGCACACAAGCGTAGGGCCATGCCCACACAGCTTTACAGCCACAGGAGTAGACGCCTCAGGAGACGCTGCACACCATCCAGTTCCCATCAAACACGCCTCAGATTTTTGCTCTCAAACAGAAAGAGAAGGAGAGAGAGAGAGAGCCTACGTGGTTGTCAAACCCAGTCAAAAGTGCTTGTCAAGAGCATTTCTGATGGTATCTAAAGATGCTTAGAGAAGTGGGGCCATCACGGTCAAGCTGTACAAGTTGAACTCAAGAGCAGTGAAGACAGAGAGAGGCAGTGACACAAAGACTTTTCCCCTCTGTCTTTCTGGGAAATAAT
The DNA here is from genome assembly GCA_013396635.1 of Penelope pileata. Lineage (NCBI taxonomy): Eukaryota > Metazoa > Chordata > Aves > Galliformes > Cracidae > Penelope > Penelope pileata. The sequence continues at coordinate 636,438 of WBMW01002608.1, forward strand.
GAACAAATCCTTCAGAGTGATTACTCTGCTACACTTGCTGGCCCCGCTCTCAAGTCTGTGTTAGATAGAAGATGCCCCTATCTTCCCTCAGATTAAATGCCCCTAGTAAAAAGCGATTGGAGATTGGCACGATAATTATCTTTCCTCATTAGAAAGAAAGCCCCGGACCTCACTGAATATGACTCCTCTGTCAAGGCCCTTTGTGAGCTGTAATAGTACTCAGCCAAGATCCATGGGCACAACACTTCACATGAACAAAACAAAGCAACCTATCAAGTAATCTTGTCTTTTCATTTGCTTTTTCTCTTCTAAGCCTGCTGAGTGAGGTGGGAAGGTGCCAAATTCCTTTTTAACTTGTATAAATGCATCTAAATGTCACAGAAGAGCCTTGTTAAATGAAGAGCTTTCCAAATGTTTCTCTCTTCTGTATCTAAAATGGATTGCTCTTTTTTCTTGTTGTTTTAATTTAAAAATTGCACTCCCTCTCAACCCACAGCCGTTTCTGGGGCCAGCTGACCGCAGCAACCAGCAGCACAGCTCCCAGCATCCAGCTGCAGCAGCACCCAGCAGGCAGGACACAGCTCTGCCCAGGATGGGAAGACACACAGGTAAAAATGAGGCAGAAAACCCCTCCAGACAGGGCATGAGCACACCTAAGGGGCCTCTCACAGAACAGAAGGACCAAAAAAAAAAAAAAAAAAGGCATTTGGAGCACATTCATTGCTTGCTTGCTTTTCCTTTTTCTTTTTTCTTTCTAATTTTTTTAAAAAAGTATTGTGAGCTTAAAGACAGCGACTAATCCTCAAGAGCTGCAACCCCAGAGACAGCAGCAGCCCCTCCATAGAACAGGCAGTACCAAGGCTTTGCCCTGCCACAGAGAATGCAGCTGGGAGAACTTTGTTTAAAGAGGGGTGAGTGGGGACAGCTCGAGCCTTCCCCCCGGTGCTCGTACAGATACAGCTCTGGTAGCTATGGCATGTTAAGATGGGCGGTGTAATAAATTGTTATGAGAGCTGTGTGCTAACAGATGAGGGCAGACTGGTGGCAATTCTATAACCCAGAGAATTAGGGAGAGATGCAGAGTTTGTGCTTAGTGGCCTCTATGAATCACCTCCTTTCCTTTTAGCACAGCCATGGTTCTTCCTTCCATCATCCCAAAGGTCACTCCTCTCTGCTCATTCCAGCTCATTCCTCAGTGTTCTCAGATTTTTAAAAAATTGTTCTGTACTATAGATTGCATTTCTGATCTTACCACAAAGATGTCAGAAGGAACATCCATTTTGTTCTGTAGCTTGCTGTAGGGCTCAGAGAAACGATCATATCCTACGGCCTGTTCAGCAAAACATGCTGCAAAATGGTGTCACTACGCAGCAGCAGAACTGTGTTACTGCATACCATATCCTGCACCACTGTCAAGTGAGATGTGTAGTCCCAAAACATAATGGCATTTAATCAGGCAAAACTTGTTCTTCAAGTCATTATATAATCTTTGAGAACACAGGCTGCCACATGTGCTGCAACACAGCCCAAAGAGCAGAGTCAGCTGCTGAATTTAGGAGGACTGGTATCACAGAAGGCGAAGCTCAGGTCACTGCGAAGCAGCCCCTGCAAGAAGCCCTGCATGCACTGCCACTGCAGTCTGTGCCACCCCAGGGTCTGCTGGCACAGCCCGTTCAAGAGGGACTTCTGCACTGGAAAACTGAAGTCTCATTAAGGCCATTTTCCTTGCTCCCCACAGTCAGCACACCCCCCAGCAGAAATGGTGGCTGCTCCACTCCAAGCTGCAAGGCAGAAGCCCAGACTGATAAACCCACCTCCCTTGAAGGTCCCAGACTGGGATCTGGCCCCAGTCTGGCCCTTCCAGCATGAAAAGGGACATACGTAACAGCATTTGTTTCATTTGCCTTTCCTTTTGGATCTGGAAAGGGGAGAGGGAAACTGAGGGACTGTTCATCTGTACACTGGAGGTATTTCATCTGTAATAGCTAGAAAATTTCTGTTCAGAAGAATTAAATGAGCAGACACACTAACACACCATGTACCTGCAGGAGCTCAGATTTTAAGATACACATCAGACACCAGTGGCCTCAAAATTAAATTATGCACTAGCAATAAAAAGACATCTCACGTTTAGAAGCCAACCAGAATTCTTGATCAGTGAACATTTCAAAATGTTTTTTCTACAGAGGCACATCCAGGTGTTTGCTAGGCAGATATAACAGAATCCTGCATTACTAGAGCAGCATTTAACTGCTGTGATCATTTAAATATGCATTTATTTGCCTTTGGAGTGAGGAAATGGAAAGCTAAAATTGAGCCGGTTTGGGTCCCCGCTGCTAGTTACTAGCCTTGTCGAGTTACAACTTAGCTAGGCAACAGTGGTCTCCCTTGGGTTGCCTTTGCTTTCCGGGAACCCATTACCCCTAGGAAGGCAACATATTTCCTCTGTCTCCCCCCGTGACCACCTGTCACTTCCCTTTTTCCTTCTTATGTCTCCCTGTTCCATGAGCTAGAGTGGGACAAGGAGCAAGACGAGCACACGCATAACCCGTCTCTTTACCTTATGTCCTGCAGTGTTTCACAATTCCAGGAATGTTCCCTTTTCATTATTGCCAGCTGGCACCTTATTTGCATAAGGATGAACTATGCAGCCACGTTACCTCTCCTCTTCAGCAATACCACAGTCTGCTGATGAGCCTGAGTAGCTTTAAACAGGGTTATGCTTTCTCTCATGCCCTCTTGCAAGCCTGGTGCTCTGCCAGGCAGCTGCCGAAGGGATGCACTGAATGCTGAACATTCCCTGCGTGGCAGCTCCGAGGTGGAGGCATATCCAGGCTCCTGCAGCTAAAGCCTGGCAAAAAGAATGAGCCTTCCTGCTGCCTTGAAAATGATGGATGAATGCAGAGGCTTTTCGCAACCTACAGCTGTATGATCCCCCACACCACTCCTGGAGCCCTGCATGCAATATAAATAGCCACACAAAGAAACATAGTCAATAGCACTGACCTTAATGGAACCTAGAACAAGAGGTAACGTAAAAGGCAGCATAACTTCACTGCACAGAACCAACCTTTGCTTGTAGGGTGTGTTTATATGTAGAGTCTGCATATTCATGTGTTAGATTCACTACTGCCATGTTCAAGGATACAGCAGGAGATAACATGTCTTGTTCCTTTTGGGTAGGATTAAAAGCTTTTACATTGGTTCAGGACTTCTTGAGAAACATAGCAATTTCACAGATCTCAAAAGACAGTATGTTCTAGAAACGGTGAGAACAGTCCTCCTTTGGGTACTTCTGCTCTAAAAGGAACTCTGTGAAATTATACGTATTTTCTCACTTTCTAGGAATTAACCAAATCAAATATGCCTTCTGATGAGATAGAAGCGCAGGGTTTTTTTTTTTTCCCCTAATTGTCAAGACTGATATCTGAAAGAAATGTTGAGGTCACATCCAGCAGGAAAGGCTACATTACAACAACTATGTAGTTTAACCTCAGCAGTACCCTTGCAAGAGCAGCTGTGAGAACCCCTGGCCAGTGCGATCCCAGCAGACTGCATGCATTTTGTCTCTGTGATGTCCCCAAGGCAAGGGGTGGGCATTTACAGTCGTCACACGCTAAATATAATTTGCAGCTTGCTAGAAATGAGAAGGCATGCTGCTAGCAAAGGTTAAGGATCAGCACAACTTCTTTGCATCAGTTGTGCAAGGCAGTCTGGTAAGCCTCTGCTTTTTATGGGGAAACGGCCTGACAAGATTATATAGTACCCACTGACAGCTTGTTCTCTGTATGCTCACTATTTTGATCTATTAACAAATTTCATTAGTCACCTTGGTGATATTCAGCTAAGTTTTCAAGTTTTGCAAATCATTCATCAGTTAAAGAAAAAACAGAGTTTACATGTCAGATTCATGCAAAATACCAAAATACACAGTGACAGTGAGAAGAGACCTCAGAACACCCCGCTCCAGAGCTAGCACCTTCTAGAGGGCACGCTCTGCTCAGCTCTGAGCCTATTTGGTACAGTAGCAGAACGCTCCTTTTTATTCTACAATGTAGGTGTAATCCTGACAACGTAAGAAAACACCATTCCAAAAGAATGTCCGGCATCAAACTATTCCAAATACATCTAGTGCCAGAGTACATACAAACCAAGCATTAATTATCTCCAGTTTATGGAGAGCAGGACTGAGGGGCAGAACAGATGCTGGGGGAGCAGGCTCTGTCCCGGGCCCCAGCCATTACTCCACCTTCTCTTCACCCAGCCCATCCCACCAGTAGCAGCCTTTATTACTTTTCATACTGTTGATCTCCAGGCATATATTTCTGCATAAATATAGCATAGAAGCAGTCCCTGGTTTTCATGTGTGTGTGGTTTGATAGGGCCTCTAATTATGTGACTGCATGCTACTCTTTTTGTCATGACCTTTACTTGACGCAGTGCACAGGAAGAATAATGCCTGTTAAAGGTGTACTCATTTGATACTCTGCTTTATCTTCATTGTTCAATTTGTGGCCCCTTCTCCTGCACACAATACTAATCCTGCTCTGAAGAGTAGTTTGTTTCCAAATGGGCTTTTCTGTGGTGCCACTCAGCAGAGCACTGGACTGTTTTGCAAAAACTAATTACTTTGGACATCACCTTTCTGAGGTGATAGGCTCATTTTACAAATGTAGAGCTCAGAAACAGAGGAGTTAAGTCAAAATACCCACTAGTACTGAATGTGGAATTTCAGATTGCAAATTCTGATTACACAGAGTGCTTAGCACCTTATGGCACCTTACACATTGGGAGCACATTTAGTGTGACTTGATTGCTGCTTTCAGAGCACAATATTGGTTCCATCCAAGCTGTAGGATCTCCCATGAAGGACACAAGGAACACAGAATTCATGGATGGTTTGGGAAAAATACCTTATTTTAGTAACATATCCAGCATTGTACCATGACTCTGGGGGAAAAAGAAGGACAGACAGAATGAGATGTCCCTTAGTGCTTTACTCAAGAGGCTCCTCCACGGTGAGAATCACCCACCCCATACGCTACACATCTCACTTCAGCAAGATTGAAGCAGGCATCCTATGCATAAAGCAGTCATTTTTAGAACAGGTCTCTGGTTTATGCCAGAAGCTCACCCTTTCTGCATAGAGATGAGCAGAAAGTCACGAGGGGGAATAACGATTAAATATGTTGGGAAAGATCGCATCACAGAGCCTGTACCAAAGGAGCACAACTGAGGTTCACTGACACTAATTTTCAACTGCTTGATGTTGGAGTCTCCCTGTTCCTTTCAGATTTGTTAAATATGGAACAGTTGTGAGATTCAAATATATACTTCTGTATAGATAGATACATTTATAAATGCACACATTGAAATGCATACATATACACATAAAAACACAGCATTCTGTGAAGCTTACTTAAACTTCCAGTGAGTTCTTTTTGATTTAATGAGATGCTACCATATCCACCAACATTTCTGTTTTACATTTTTTATTGAACAAATCTAGAACTGAAAACTAGATTTCCTTCAAATTCCCCTACCTGCATGATGCAAGGAAATGAAAATGCCTGTCAGCAAAAGTAATGTGTTTAATACCATGCCAGACCTAAACATCAGTAGAGATTTCTGTGTATTGCAGATAATTCTATCACCCAGCCATATTGCTCTGTGATGTGCTTTTATCTTTGCTGTAGGATAATATCAATATTTCAAGCATGAGCAAAAGAATGTTTTATGAGATTGATGTGGGAAAATACAGTGACAAGTACATAAAAAAGGGCAGAGAAAAATGCCAGGTAGTCATCATAAATGCCTTCCATTCCCACCAGAATTTGTCTAGTTTATCCAACTCTAATCAACAGGTTGAGGTCCACTGGGGTCCCAGTGACTTTGATTACATTTTCAGCACTGAAGAACAGCAAGCAAAAGAGAGCACAGATAACAGGATGAGGAGGCTGTCACGTACATCCTAGGAGCCTGCACAACCTTTGCAGGACAGAAAGACATATTTTGTTAAGCTTTTAAATGAAAAAGCAGTGATTTACAAAAGAAGAAAATAAAATGGGAAAAAAAATGTATTAAGCCATTTGCTGTATTGCAAATATTTGCCTGGTAAGGACACGATCTGTGGGATGCAAATATGCTCAGAAAAACTACCTCTGCAAATTCATAATGATGCTCCAAGTAGGCAACTACTTGCTCACCCAAACAAGTTCCCCCTGTGTGACTCTAGTTAGGGGAATTTTTCATCTCTTCTCTGTCTTTGCAAAGGACACAGATCTTCTGACAAAAAACTCTCATGGATGCAAACACAAACAAGGTGGTTTTCCCCAGTACAGCTACCTCTGCCCCACACCGGCAGAAGATACAAACTTGCTTATATAAGCTGTGACTATAAGTCTTTTGGCAAATCCTCCATCACAGACAATTTGTTAGATTGTTTTTTTCCTCTGGGGCTTGCAATTCCTCTCTGTTTGACAACAGAACTGATGACTATTACTTAACCCCTTTCCAGATTAACACTGCAGCTGTTCAACCAGACTGATGTTTTCTTGCAGCATGGTGTTAGGTACCTCAGTATTTGGGTGTCCAACTAGTGAACCATTACAAAAAGCTGAGTTTCAGAAAACTGATCAGCACTATCTGCAATCAGTTTTTAAATGCTGATTTTTATAAAAAATCAAGGTAATCAAAACCACTAGTTACTTCTGTAAATCTTGGCTGTTCTGATTGGAAGCAAAAGCAGATCTTGCAGGCCAATGTTTCCTAAGTGCCCTCCAACTCTACTGTCCTCTTATCTCTCTGACTCAACATGCTGTCCCTGGGGACATTCTGGTAGTTTTTAGTTCATCTGGAACAGTGCTCATTTCAAAGCCAATTTAAATGAAATGCCTTAAAATCTCATGGAAAATAACTCTCGTAATAAGCACTGTACCTTTTATGATGTTACATTATTACCAAGCAGTAAATTCATTTGTTTCCCCAAATCCCTTACCAACATCTTTTAAATACATAAATAAAAATGGGAAATTTCAGTAGATATTATTTCACAATATGTGGATCTGAGACATTTTAATAAGAAATGCACCTCCAGGCTAAGAGGTATGAATTGTACACTAAAGGGAATGGTTTAATACACTGTTTAATGCTATCATCAAAACTGATGAAAGCATGATGGCTTTTATACATTTTAACATTTCTTTAGAGCTGGAAAAAACAAGAGTGAGAACCATAGTTGTATATTAGCTAAGTGTCAGAAGTGCCACTGAATGCCAGGTGCCATGCAGCTCCTACAGTGTTCCCTCAATGACCAATAAATATTACCTAAACAGAGAGATCCAGGGATTTCCTCTGAGAACAACCCTCCAGAGAGGACCACTGGCTCTGCTGTACATCCCACCAGGTCATGCAGAATCAAACCCATCTAGCACAGCCTCACCTCACAGCTTACAGTGTGTATTTTCAAAAGTTTGCCACATAGTCAAGGTAAGACCTGTAGATAACAGCGTTCAAAACAGAAGCAAGATGGACAGGATCTTCCTATCATCCAGGGAACAACCTGAAGCCAGCATAAGCCCCAAACGCCCTTTGCTGGGCAGAGGGTTATGCATGGGACCATGGCTTTGGAGAGACCAGTTACGGCAGCAATCAGTACAAGCTGTCTATGGAAGGACCTGGAAGACCTCCTGAAGTATAAGTAGATACCAAACAACACTGTAGCATGGCTGAGGATGAAAACAACTCTTTGAGAAGAAAAAAGATTCCTTTCTTAGCTATAAGCCTTCCCAGCATGACCTTGCCAGGGAAAAAGAAAAAAAAACAAAAACAAGCAAACAAACAACCAAAAAACAGCCCACTATACAGCTTGTGATCATACAGAAATTCTTTTAGGAGTTGATCCTCACCTGCATTACAAAGAGGTACTGGAGGCCAATAACAAGAAGGAAGATGACACCCTTCAACTGACAGCAGACCGCTACAATCCACCCAGGCCTTGACAGCTCTCCTATTCCCAACAGTAGGAGGAAGTAGGAAAGAAGAAGCCATATTTTCTGGAGGCAGCTCAGAACACCCTGAGGGGACCACAGGACCACGATAATAGAAGTTTTATTCAATCTCTTAGTCTCAGAAATGGGAAGACTGTTAGGCTCCATTTGGTTTTACTAGGAAAGGATATAAGACTAAACTGTGAAGTGTACAAGGAAAAGCTGAGGAAGTGATGTTGCACTGGCCTTAATTAGTGCAAGATATAAGCCTGATTTTCACATTCTCAGAACCTCACCAGGCATGTGATACAAGATCCGGCACGATCACAAAGCACATATTTGTTTATGGTACTCCCATGGACTCAAGTTGACCAGGTCAATTCTAAGTATTTGGGAAAGTGATGCAAAATGCGTGCTTTCAGATTTCTGAAACGACACGTACAAACAAAGTTGGCCTTTCAGTGTTCTGTAACAGGTCTGGGTCTAAACTGTGCAGGCCCCAACAAAAAGCATTAGCCTGTACATAAATGCTTTACCTTGCTTCTTCCAATGAAGAGGAAGTCCCTAGGGTCCTGTTAATAGTCAACAATGAAGACTGCTTGCAATTGTCAACAGAACAATATAAGAAAACAAACAAACCTAACTATAAAGTATTTCTGCACTTTACAACGTGTCATTTGTTCTTAGCTTTACATCCTTTAAGACAGATAACAGCACTCTTACACATTCACTGGGGGTAATGTGTAAATCCATCCTGTGCCCATTCTCTGAAGGACAGGGCTCTTCAGCTCATTCCATAGCACATCATTATCTTCTTGAGGACTAAATAATCAGCTCCAAATAATCAGGCAACATTATCGATATCAGTGTTTGGACACGCCAAGAATATAGGACAGATGCCCAATTTATTTTTTGTTGAGTTCCTGGCAAAGCGATCCCCCTTTTCCTCCCAGTCAAGATCCATAGCTTCACATCTATGGCAGTGGAAGAAATCTACGCTAAGATGGTATGGGAGAGTACATGACAGAAATTTCCTAACTGGCTACAGACCTAAAGTACGTGCATGTGCCTTTCTTTTTCTAGGGAGCATGTTTTCTCCATGTCAGAAGGAAAAAAGCAGATAGTTTCTCCAATTTGGAGTGAGCCTTCTTTTTACACCTTCACATCCTTTCACAGGTGAAGAGTCTTGACAAAAATTTTTCATACAAATGAAAAATGATTGGTGAAAGGATCAGGAAAGTCTAGCCCAATGTAATGCCTAACCATAGTGCAGTCATCAACAGAAGTGAATTTCTAGGATTTTAGATGGGATATTTTTTTTAGTTCTGAAATACAGTTGCACTGGGGAAGACAGTGAATTGCACAGGTATTCAATCTGAGTCTGAGCTGCCCTATACTCTCCTAACTTCTGTCCCTATACAACTTAGCCCTTCCTCCAGCATTCCTTTGAATTCTGAAGTACTTGACTTCTCCCAGAACTGACTCATATTTGCTCAAATGTGTACACAAACACATGTAAATTTACTTCAGTGTGAAAATCTCCATGAGCTTTTCAGAGATAGGATTGTTTCCCCCCCCCCAAGTATAAAAACACAGCAAATGTAGGGCTCAATTATTCTTTACCTCAGTGATAAATATTTGATATGATCTGGTTTTAACCCAGTGTACAGACACTACACTAGCAGAATTTAAAGCTGCTTCAGGAAATTAAGATCTCAGGCTTACAATTACTTCTAGTTTTTCACACCTCTGATAGGCTTCCCTTTTTATAACAAAAAATAAAAAAAAAAAGAAAGAAAGAAAAAGGGCAATATCATAAAATTATTCCCTAGATGGGCAATATGAGCCCTGCATCTAAGTTGCCCAGACAGCTACTGCTAAGAAATATAACTGGGCAAGAGTTGCTTGGTTTTTTGTTTTTTGTTTTTTTTAAAAAACACAAGTAGAATTTGTTCTTAAAACTGTATCTATAATTAAACACTACACTTGTGGATTCTCTCTGAGTGCTGAACATGCAGAGCGCTTCTCCTCAGCTCCGCATTGCTGCTCTGCGATTATGTCACAACTGATCTTTAACTGTTCCATCTGTGGGTTATTCATTGCCTCTCCTCATGCTCGTCTGCTGGCTATTTATAAATTAAACTCCACTATTACAGCATTCTCTAGCTTCCCTGAAAGAGAGTCTAAATTTGCAGAATAAAATGCTGAAGTTGCACAAAGACTCCCTACATTGGAAAAAAAAAAAAATCCCATCTCAGAAACTGTGGATAATTGAAAGTATTTCTACTAGGGTCTATTCTAAGTATCTCCATTTGATGCATCCATTTTGCACTTTCAGGAGGCATGAGGGCACAATCTAGCTTACCGAGAAACATTTGCACATACGATGATAAAGTCCTGGCTTGCAATATATTGGAAAAGCAATCACCACCAGTAGGTAGTTTAGCTTTTCGTAGCTTCAGAAAGCCTGTGCGAAATTGACTGGAGGCTGAAAATCCCTAGGCATCTTATAGCCATACTTTTCCAGAAATAAGCCCCAGGGACCAGATGCTCAGGTATAAGTCGGCATATTCCCATTGCCTTTGGGCAGTCTTCTCATTTAAACCAGCTGAGGAATCAGCTTTTATATGTGTAGCCTCCACAATTCTTTTCCTAAGAATAAAGTGAGAATGATAAAAGCTAAATGTCTATGAGGGCATGAAAAAGAAGCAAGTTCTGCTCTCTTTCATACTAATAAAATTCTGAAAAAGGCAGAGCTTAGAACAGTTCCTTCAGAAACAGAGAGCAAAACCTGGCCAAGGCAACCTTCAGAATTAGGACCACAATTCTTGATCCATTTTCTTATTTCTGCTAGACCCTCTTCCTGACCTTGGATAAGTTGATTGACCTTTCTTTTCTAAGTCTGGCTGTGGTATGACTCCATACCTCCTGTAAACGTTGTGGTGCTTAATTGGCCAATATCTCTAAAATACTTGAAGTGCTTTGGATGAAATATGTTCTGCAAGAGAAATAATTGAAGTCAATGGAGCTGTGACAACTGACACTAGCTGAGGATCTTCCCCCCCAGTGTTTAATAGGATCAGAAGGAGGCTCAGCTGACATGACAGGAAACCAGAGAGATATTTGGTGGTATTAAGATCATAAATGAATCAAAGGGTTTACTATTTGCTGTGGTAATACTCAGCATTTTTTTGTCTTCCAGGCACTCCATCAACATCCATTAATTTTCAGACCTCCCCTTAAAGAGAGATCTGTAATATGTCCCCCATTATACAGATTAGAAAAATCAGGCAGATGGGTGATGCAACTTATCCTACAGAACAAGATGTGAGAAATCAAATTTGAGCCCCTGGCTCCCAAGTCTATTCTCAGGATTCCCTTTTCACCAGTCTTATTATGTATACATTTCCTTATCTTTCCGTTTCAATGGTGAAAGCTCATTTATTGCTCCTTTCTTCATAAGCATCCCTGCCTAATTCCCTGCTAGATACTGCTCAGATGCTCTCCCATAAAATTCTTAAAGCCTTCAGACAGAAAGTGAAGCTGAGGGGAATACTTCTGGACTGAGAAGCTCTCCTTGTCTCAACAGACCCTTTCCTCAAGTACCAAGAAAGAATTATCAGTATTTGTCCTTGAAAATATTTTTACTTGCTCACTATCAATCCCACACAGCACCTGGCATTGCAACCACCACAACCTCTCATCTCAGAAGCAGTTCTTACTAGAACATGATGGGACAGGGTCTGTCACTTCAAACTGCCTCTTGCTTGTTGCGGGAAGAAATTCATGACCTGCTTAAGCCCACAGGATAAATTATTGTTGTGGCTTTGGCTCTGGAAGGTGCCTGCTGCTGGAGGATGCAAGGCTGAGGTTATGTAACTGTGCTGGCTGAATCCAGATGTTTTCAGGGAGCCCAGTCGCAGCTGTTCTGCACTGCTTCCACCCCCATCTGTAATGGGTGCCAGGCCTGGCTTTTGGGCACTCAGTCTGAATAATAGCCTAGAGGGGAGTCTCCACAGATTAGTTTCTATGCAGAGAGAATAAATGTATTCGAATCAGTACCCTACTTGAAAATCCGAAAATATCATACTGTGCCTAGATGCTGCTGTGCTAAAGTATCATGGCAGATGGAAGAGTAACATGAAATGGGACAAATTATTCAACTGTTATAATGTCATCAATCTGCAACAATCCAAGAGAATACAGTTTACTTTTTTATAAAGACTTCCACTGCTGCTTACAAGCATGCTACAGCAACATTTAGGGTAATTACTTTTGAGTGCTAGACCTGTTTATTTATTTATTTATATATATATTTTTAAGCTGTATATCCTAGATTTACACTTACAAATCAGAAAGTGGAGTTTTGGCTACATTAACTTTACTTAAACAATAGACCAGAATGGGATGAAGGAGAAAATGTAAAACACCACCCAATCAAGCTTCAGCACTTACTTTTCATAACACTACAATGAGCTACACTTGCATGCCTTACTTCCTGGCTATCTTCCCCTTGCAGAGGGAAAGCAAGTTTTTTTCCATTAAAAACAAACAAAAATTTTACTTGCAATAAAAGTGCAAATTCTTTTCCAAATTAAAATTGGGATAATAAGGAAGTAAATGAGTGTGTGTGATTACATAAGTATTTTTCTTATTTTTCTCCAGAACAGTAAAGTAAAGAATGATGCATATTTGCACTTGTTGACACTTTTGTACTTTGAGGATGATATAACACTTCAGCTGCATCTCTATTTTATATATTATGTTAAAGAGAGAATGACAAACACAAACTGTAAAGTTCTTCATATTCAGATGACATAGCAGTAACACCCAATAAAATCTGTCAAGAAAAGACATAATTATCGGTGTCTTCTCCAGTGTTCTTTGCTTACAAAAGTATGAGTATCTTCATCATAGCAAATTTTGTCATATTTTCAAAATTTTAGATGTTCAATTTGCATATTAGGTTTGTAACACACTGAGCATCATCTGTTAGAAAACAAGGGAACTCCAGGATAGAAGTTTAACCATCAATGCTAACAGATAGGGTTCTGCTGGAAGGGACTCTGACACTGACTCCCCCATAACCTTGGTAAATCTCTTATTTCTTGTGTTCCTCTATAGGGAGCTATTAGACTCAATTCATCAACATACATAAATGTGATTTAAGACCATCAAACAGAAGATCTTAAAGGAAAAGCATCACCATCATGGACTTGCATTAAATTATCTTAAAGTGAATGCTATGTTATCTTTAATTACAAGGCAGAAAAGGTAGGCAGACAGATTCACGCTATCTGGGAACTCATGCAACAGGGAGATCTGTGACAAGTAGATGAACAGATTCACAACAGCTGAAACATCAGAGCCTTTGTGCAAAACTACAGGTGAAAGCAATGGCATGTTTCATTTAGAGGCTTGCTCAGAGCACATCTCCTAATACTGTTTGTCTGTAAAGCAGAAGAGAGAGAAGGTAGCAATTACCATCTGGGAAAACATAAAAGATGACTGTTGTGTGTATGTCAGGCATTGGGGAAAATTACTACTTTGTCTTTAGCACAGAGATGAGATTCTTCAGCTCCACTGTAAATGCAAAGTCCAGCTATCTTCAACAAGAAAACATGATGAATTCAGCTGGATCAGAAACAGAGCCACTCACCAGCTATTTTGGGCAGAGGAGCTTTGCTAACAGTCTAGACTGCACACCAGTTAATTAGAAGAGGTGGTGGTGCCACCCCATTTTGGGAGATGCAGCAGGCTGGCAATAGGAATTACCCAGGATGTTGAGTTGTCATGAGCACAAGGGAGGTAATCTCAGTTGGTTCTTGGCTTTTTGGATGGATATAGATAAAGTATAATGCTGTGCTTCCAAATGGAGAGTATACTTTCAAGTTTGGGACTCGATTCCAGGCTTTTCCTTTCCTTTGGCAGTACTGATCTGGAATGGTGTGTAATGATCCAGTGGGTATATCCCAAGCAAAACGATGAGTTATTAGGTGTGTGAGCTTTCCACCCTTAGGCCTGGGTTCCTTTACAGGACTGCTGGCTTGGAGGGAAAGACCTTGACAGTCAAAAATAATAATGACAATTTAAAAAAAAAAAAAAAAAGCCAGCACCAAAGCCTAAAGGAAATGGGGCTAAGTTGTAATGAGGAAAAAAAAAAAAAAATGGGAAGCAATGTGCAAGCAGCACTTAAGTCTGTGTGAGGTTAACACTAACCACTTACTACAAGCTAAATAAATGCTACCTGGGGACTGTGATTAGAGCAGGCAGCCTGGGGGAAGCAGAAGCCAGGAGGAAGCCCTGAGATCTTGGCAAAGCAGTGCGCATTCCTGAGCACTGTCCCCATTNAAAAAAAAAAAAAAAAAAAAAAAATTAAAAAAAAAAAAAAAAAGCCAGCACCAAAGCCTAAAGGAAATGGGGCTAAGTTGTAATGAGGAAAAAAAAAAAAAAAATGGGAAGCAATGTGCAAGCAGCACTTAAGTCTGTGTGAGGTTAACACTAACCACTTACTACAAGCTAAATAAATGCTACCTGGGGACTGTGATTAGAGCAGGCAGCCTGGGGGAAGCAGAAGCCAGGAGGAAGCCCTGAGATCTTGGCAAAGCAGTGCGCATTCCTGAGCACTGTCCCCATTTGACCAAAGGGAACAAGATGTTCACAATAAGGGTGTAAGCACTCCGTACCGCATCCATTTAATGCAGTGCCATCATGCTTCCAGATCATGCAGAGATGTCATGTCATTGTCACATTACTGTCAGGGAGCCTCAGCGAGACTGGGGCTGTCATGTGCCGTGCCCAAACTGACCACCCCATGTAGGCAACAGCTTGAAATGCCACCGTAGCACTTCACAGTCCCAGCTCAGAGACAAATGAGCAGGCAGTCAAACGCAGATCAAAATCCTCTTCTGAATGCTCTGCCTCTTGTAATACCTCTGCTTTCTCAGAAGCAGGTATTGGATAAGATTGCTCAGGCATAGCCCACAGACAGAAGAAGCAGCCAAATTATTCATTTACTTGTTCTGATTCTTATTACATTCTACCTCCAGGTATGTAATCAGGCTTTTATTCACCTAACTGCTTTATCCTCTAACAAGCTATTCATCTGAAGAGTTTGCGCTGCAGGATTTCCCCTGTAAGGATCTTTCTTTGTTGTGTTAGAGATGGAATTCACTACCTCAGTGCCACGCTTTTGCTCATTAAAAATAATTTCTCAGTGAGTTCGGTTCCAGTAGCTCTTCAGTCATATTAAAGGCCTCGCTGCAGCATTAACTCCAGAGAGCATGCTGAAGACCAGCAGGGAAAATGAAAGGAAGAGGAGAAAACAAGAAGCTGGAAGGGCAAGACAGATTGCTGACAAATGATAAGCAAGCCCAGATGTGCTGCTGCCCACTGGAGCACAGATTCTAGAAGCCCTGGGAAAAATGTTCCACTGTGCAGTCAGACTGTGTCCTCGCGGAGCTTCTCCCCTACCCCCAGCTACAGCTCTCTGCATATTTTCTCTCCTGCCTCACTCTTCCCTGCTCCTTTCCCCTCTATATTTTCTTTGGCTTTTCCCCTTTACTACCACATCTTCCATGCTCCCTAGAGATGTTTTGGAGTTTACTTTCCAAGCACAGACTTTCCAGTCTTTGCGGAAATGTGGTATGGGAAAAGTCTATACGGCTTATAGCAGCAAGCCCACTAACACAAGCTGATGAGATGGACTGTGCTGCTGCCAGTGAGTTTACCTTAGCTCCCTCACTTTCACAGCAGACAGCTCCCTCATCAGAAAGTTTTGTACAGGTGGTGTGGGGCATGCCTGCAGCAGCCTTCCCTGTGTTACAATATGTAACATAAATTGACAGCTTTCAGTGTAGCTCCCTGTTTTCACATAAATAAGAGAGATGGCATAGTCTGGTGGTAAAGAAAAACTATTTCAAGATGCAAAGCATGTTAATCTCCCTCCTTTTGTGATTTAATCACAGCCACCAGTCAATGATCTATTGCTAATATACCACATAAATAATGAGTCACATTATTCAATGGAGCATCAGCTCTGTCAAATACAGGAATCAGCAGTGTACAACTTTTCATCAAGTGGGCCAATTTCACCTCCAATGCAAGTTGGAAGCCTTCCTGAGGCTTTTCCTCAGTCAAATACAGCTCTGTTCAAAACCAAACAAAAACACCAAAACACAGCAACTTATATGTCCCTTAGCATAAAAATGCTGATAGCTTCAGGGAACTCATGATAGTACAATGCCACCTACGTCTCTTCAACTAGTAGAACGGGAGAAGTGGGGCAGCCTCTCATGGCACTCCTGGACATAGAAAAACTGATGTGACTGGCCACTGTTCAGCCGAAGGGAATCACTAAAAGATCCAAAAAGAAACTGCTTTCCTTGCTTTGAGAATATTGCTTCTTTGCAATATTGCTCTAACCCTAAGAGTCAGTATGCCAGAAACTGCAGTGCCTGAGGTGAAACTGGAAGACATACGACTGCACTTACAGTGTGTAGGAAGTCTTTCTAGACATTCTCTATCTTTGATCCTACTGAATAGAGCTGCCCTGCTCACTGTGACCATGTAATCTACTAGGACTACAAGGGAATATAAATAGGGGTCTCCAGGCCTGAGTGGTTCATGTCAGTATTCACTAGTACCTGTCTGCTTTGTTCCTGAGCTGCACCATGAGAGCCCTTTGACTCGCTTCTAGCTTCCTGCTATGCTGGCACTGCCAGGCGAGAAGCAGCAGGAAATACTGCAGTCTGGTTTATCTCTAGTGTCTGCTGAACTGGTGTAATTAGGTTGTTTCACAACAGATGAAGCAAGAAAGGAGAACTCGGTATCCAAAAGCATTACTGAAAGGAGAAAATGCAAACAAAATCTAAGACTTGAAGTTAAAATCTTAGACTCTCTCTTCTCTTCCAAAACCTCATCTGTAACCTGTCAGCCCAACAGCTGGTGTGAGAGTACTGGGGGAGTAATTCAGACTGTCCTCCTCAGACTGGTCCAGAGGTTGGTGATGGTAGCATTCAGAGAGCATCTTTCACCAGAAAGAAGTAGATTTTCCATTCAGCAAAACATGAAATTTAAGCAAAGAGAATGTGAAATGCTAAAGCCAGCATCAAAGAGCAAGCAGAGGCTGAGCTGAAGGCATTAACAGACCTTCTAGGTGCCTGGCCAGTATCTCTCTCTCCTAAAAGATGTGCTTTACAAAGCGGTTAAAAGAAAAATCTGTAAATGCCAGATAGAACAGACATCAGACTGGAAAAAATTCAGAAGGAACATGGTGGAAACATCTTTTCCTAAACAATTAAGAAGTCCCAGTCTTTGTAAATGAATGTATATATGAATACCTGGAAATAAACAACCATGAAGTGGTACTATACGTGTAAGAGAAAGTCTCATAAGCCACTCTGTACTCTATTATTCTTACCTATTCTTTATTGATTGTAATAAGTTGTTTCTAGCTAGACTTGCCACAAACAAACATGGCCAGCACATGGGTATATGGACGTAACCACTGGGCACTGGTCAAGATTCCAGTGCCTGACTTTCAGTACCTGTGGCAGCATAGTGAGCACCACAGTCCTGCTGGCTGGGACTCATCTATCCTCACGTTAGCCTCTACATCTGAGCAAGTGAGACAGACTTCTTTTGGAGGCAATGGGGGCATTTCCAAAGCTGAATTCAGCCGGTGTCTTTTAGATGTCAGTTTTCAAAAAATGGCAGATACCAAGTCCACATGTCCTACAATGAAACTTATGCTGGAAATCCAAATTTATATATATATCAGCAAACATACATACATCCTTTACATTTCAGGGTATCCCAGTCATTAGATGAGAAATGAGAGGGTGGTGAGGCACTGGAACAGGTTGCCAGAGAAGCTGTTGATGCTCCATCCCTGGAGGTGTTCAAGGCCAGGTTGGATGGGGCCCTGAGCAGTCTGAACTAGTTGTTGGCAACTCTGCCCATGGCAGGGGGGTTGGAACTAGACGATCTTTGAGGTCCCTTCCAACGCAAGCCATTCTGTGATTCTGTGAGCATCCTTCAAATTCATTCCCTTGCATCACTGCATACTGCCAGAAGCAAGATGGTACAGAATCTGCGCTGTGTTCTGCACCAGGATGTTTGCCACCAAATACAGAGCATATACTAGGGCTATTGCAGTTGTTCAACAAAGAGGCTGGTTATTACATTAAAACCCACAACTATAAATCCAGATGAACTCCAACAAGAGACCATTTTAACTTCAGGATTCAGATTTAAGCCAAAGTAGGTAGAAGTTAGTTTGGCAAATCCAGCTTTCTCGTGAATTCTAATGAAGAGAAGGTTGTTAGCAATGACTAATCAGAACAGTCTCTCAGGGAAATGTAGAGTTTAATTACCCCAGTGTACTATTCAGTGACTTCCCTAGACATATCACACACTGAAAGATACGTGACAATGTGGGTGCCACAAAGTTTGTATCATGAGCTCGGGACAGCCATGTTAGTCATGAGTTTGATTCCTGTCTCCTTCTTTCCCAAAATGCATTAGCTGCTACGGAGACAGTGCCATTAGAATGGGCAGGGCACCCAGATCAACTCCATGCTTATGCTAAATGATCTTTCTTCTGTGCAGAGCTCTAGCTAGGTCTAACCATGGCATATTAACTCGTCCAGGTCCATCACACATGGTCTCAGATGTGCTTCTATATAGAGAATGTAATTGAGAGAAATTTTACCATTAATTTCAAATGCTGTCTTTGAAATTGCAAATAAACTGTCATGCTTTGACAAATCTGTTCTGTCTACTGCTTGTTGTTGCACAGAACCAAAAAGGAGCATGTCTCTTATGGGGATCTTACACATTTTCAGTTTTTCTAGAAGAACACCTGTAGCAAATGAGCTGCAAAGCCAAATAATTCTTCAAAGACCAGTGGAGATGCATGACTCTCGTTTGCACTCTAGTCAATTCTGATGGCTGAGTACTAAGAGTTAAAATCCCCAAAGGTCTGTATAAAGGTCCAGAGGCAGAGAAATCCTGTGGGTCTATGACAGATAGTTACTACAGCCCCATCACCACGTGTGCAATTCTCAGTCACATCAGCAAATATTTAACCTAGGACTTTCACAACTCAAAGGAAACAATGACACATTCTTTAGGAGACTGTGTGATCTAATTATAATGCTTTAAAAACTTCCTAGTTTGTACAAACTTCTCAGACCTCTTTTGTAGATATCTATGCAGCTATTAAGCTGAATTACAATAGGCTTGTTTTTCTTAATTTTGTCTATAGCTTAAATGTAGTCTGCCCACCTCTAAGTCAAAAACTAAAGACATTCCAGTAGATCTTTTCCACACCTTACTATCAGATTCACAAACTTAAAATAAAAAACTAGTCAACTGATGAACTTCTGTAGCAGTAATCCCTATTTTGAAGATACTCCCTCATTTATTAATTTAATCTCCAATGGAAGAGCAACATGCAACTATGTGGTAGGATTTGCTCTTCACTCTGCATGGCTAAGGCAGTATTCCAATGTCTTGATGCTGCAGGTTGGCCTTTCAAGATAGATAGTCCTGAGCAACTCTACAGCAAAAGTAGGATGAGTACATCTACTGCTGTCTGCATCTCTTGGTGTCCTATTGCTATGTGGTGCTCACAGTTTTGAGAAGAAAGTCTGCAGAGATAATGACTGCAATTTGGAAGGCTTCTCTCTTTATTTCCCTTTCCAAGCTGGCTTGCTGAGGCAGCACTAATTGCAGAACAAGGCTTCAGCTCAGGGGGACTCGCAAGCAGAGCTGCCTGTTCCCAAAGCTCAGTTCCCTGCTTCTTGACCTTGGAACAGCAGGGACAAGGGAGAAGAGGGAACATATCCGACGGTTGTTGCAGTGAGGATGGCAGAGCGGCCTCAGGGTTTAGGACATAGATCTTGTCCTCAGCTTTATTTTCTGCAGGATGTCAGCTGTGGACATCTCACAAAACCTTTCCTCGGCCTTGAGTTTCTTTATCTCTTAATGGGGATGATCAACTGCTTTGAGATATTTGGAAGACAAGAAATGCAAAAAATTCCTGCAGCATTTCATTATTATAGGACTAGACAAACACCTCTGAATTTTGTTATTATTCAGATAGATAAATATAGAGCTGGTTGCACTGAGTCCCTTCTGTGTTTTCATTCTGTGAATATTATAGCAAGTGACATGCAATGTGGAATGAGAAAAAATAGAGAAAGAGGTAAAAGGAACAATTTTAAACTTGTATGAGAAACTGTTTACAGAAAATTAACTTTGACTGTGTTAGCTTATGTGCACTTGAGGCTCGACTTTAAGAGTTACAGCTGCCTTATATAAAAAAACACAATGTGATTTTACAGTAAAAGTAATAAAAAACTGATTCTGAAGTCCGCTGAACTCTCCTGTAGCCAAATCCCTGAGTAGCCTCCTCTTATATGACATCTGAAGAACCTTTTTTCTCTTCAAGGAATTATTGTTCTGTGTCGCAAAATAAAAATAAATCATATCACATTGCACTTCCATAGGAAACTAAAAATAGGGATTTGCACCAAATACACCATTACTGGCCAGGAGACACTGCTAAGTTACAAACTGAGCAGGGCAATCAAATCCCAAAAGCATAAGGAGAACAGTATAAATAGGGGAGAGAAGAGAGACTAACTGTCCACAAGGAAGATGAGAAGGCAACACACCTCTCCAGCAGGTCAAGGGAAGAGTATTTTCACTGCCTGACTCAGACGTTCAGCTGCACAGGCCCAGAACCATGGGGTCAACAGAAGGCATTCCTTCCTGCCATCACTGCACACCAAGGGCAGCTCCATCACAAGCAGCACAACTGAAAGACCCACACCCAATACAGATTTCCTGGGCAGAAAAAGGCACAGAAAACTCCATCTCCAGACAAAACAGTCAAATTTTCAAGTGATGTTCCTTTGGTTTAGACTCGCAGCTTCCTCTGCACTCCCCGCTTACGGCACATAGGTGTAAATGGATAACAAGGTGGCTAATTTTTGGAGACAAAAGACATCTCCAAAAGACAGTTGAGTACCTTGCAGGAGGATCTTTGCTTACTGTTCACTAACAGCTTTGAAATTTCCCCACTAGGGCTGATGGGAGATTTATAATCACTGCATAGTAAACAAAAGATCAACCTTCAAAGCAGTTTTACTAACTACTAACTTCTACTGTGGCATGAGAGTCATTTGAAAATGTAGCATTGGCACAGAATATTGCAGGACACAATATGTTTTGTGTTAAGATGACTAATACAGTGAAACAGCAAAGACAAGCTCAGTATCAGAGTTGCTTCCCATATATGGATGGGGTTTCATCCAGTCAGCTAGAAAAGAACATTCCCCTTCCGTATCCCCTCATTAACATGTATTAGCTCTGGCTACACTAACTGGCTGCACAGAGCTGCTAATATCAAACACATAAATCCTGTTCCATGCAACATAGATACTGCCTTTGTCATTAGAGTTTCTGAGCTTTTGAAGTGAAATGCTACTTTCTTCTTTTGTTATGTTACTCTAATGTAAGAATCTTATCCAGCTATTTGCTAAAGTAGCAAGTTGCTATAGACCAAGCATTCATTATTGTCTCAGTTTCAGAAAGGCTGTGGTCAGAGCATATCGTGTTGGTCAGAATTGACACCTTTATCTGTGCTGTCCATCTGTTGACCATCTCTGCCTGTCATCTTATCTTGTTTTTAAAATAGAATCTCTTTGGGAAAAGGATCACATCTTTGTAACGTTTATCCACTGACTAATATAAGGCAGCTGCAATACGAATAAAGAAACAGCTGTCAAGAATGAATAGAAGCACAGAGGGCTTCACTGGTCATAGCAGTGATCTTTAAAACCCAAAGATGCCTGGCTTGATGTATAGTACAAAGGGTTCAATTTCTCAATAATAAAGTTTGCATTTCAGCGTGAAGAGCTTTGGAGCAAACATTGCTGGCATTTGTCCATCTAGGAGGTAACAGCCACTGTATTATATAAGGACCAAAGACAAAATTAGATTGAGAACAATGTGTAGCATCTTCTAGAGCACAATGACTCACATTCACACATGAGACTGTCAAGCTGGAACACAGTCACACAGAATGTAAAAACAAGGATGCAGTTAAAAGTACATCTCCATATTCTTTCGTAGAAAAAATTAAGAAAATTACAAAGCTAGGTACATGCTCCACCTTATCAATTCCACAGCCCACAGAAATTCATAGACCATAGGCCTTCTTCCTTATACTCTGAAAATCACCAAATAGAAAGAATTTAGAGAAGAACTGATGACAAAACAAAGATTAAGTATTCCTAAGACAAGTCTCAGGATAACCTATTCAGAAGGTGAAACCTTTTCCTGTAATGGCATGGCATCTTGCAAATACACTCCAGTGTTGCTTTGTTTGTACATCCTAGCTTAGCAGAGCCTGGAAAATGTGGGATTCTGTACAATTGTGACATTCAGGAACAGCATATTGTTCCCATTGTGGTACAAACAAAATGAGACAAGCAGATCTGTTTGCAGCCATCCCATCTCTTCCTTCATTTCAACTTCCTATGAAGCAAGCAACATTGTTGAACCTCTTTTCAGCTCATTCTCCATCCCAGTAACTGTTGCACAGCCTTGCTCATCAACTAGTGCAATCAGAGTAAGGAAAGACCACTTTTGCCTTGTAGTCTGGTATTAGCAACATGAGTCCAAGACCAATCTTGTCTTATAATTCATCAAAAAATATCCTTCAAACAATTGCTGGGTCCTGGCTGATGTCAGTGCCTACAACAAATACTGTTAGGAACCATCTCCTGAGCACTGTCAACACCTCTCAGTGAATGTGTTCAAAAGATGTCTCCCAGCTCCCATCAAGAACTATAGAAAGATGAGGTCCAATGCTAACACCCAATTGCTATCACTTCGCAACAGGTGGTCAAAGGAATCTCCTGACAGATGTTGACTCCAGCTAGCCAAGGAACCTGTTTTTATCTGTGATAAAAGCAATACAGTCAGAATATATTTTTTTCCCTATATACCAGCTAAATATGTTATTTATAGTCTCATCTCATAATTAGCAAACACAATATTCCATACCTTGGCCTAGGTTAGTGGGGAATCCCTAGAACATGAGAGTTATGGAGAGTTATGCATAACAATGAACGAGAATTATCCATCCATTTTTTCCAGGTCTGAATAAACAGTTATTAAAACTACCACCACTTACACATGGTGGATCTTATTGATGAGATTTACTCCCTGTCATACTAAGCTGAAGTTTCCCTTCTTAAGATTTCTCTTTTCCCTTGTTATACCTTCTTTTGCTATAGTTCACTGTAAGCAACACTTCTCACTCCTTGATTTTCAATAATTATCTCATCCCTACTTAGTCACAAATTGACTCAAGTTGCACATATTTAGTTTGCTCATATAAATTCACATGTAACTGTTTGATTCCCTTAGGAGATGTGAAAAGCAAGCTGTGCTTTTACTGAAAGGAGGAAAGCGACAGATTGTCCCTCAATGTGTGTGTATATATATATACACACATACAGTGTATGTTCTGGCACATGGTAGGGTGTATTTACTGTATGAGGCCATATGCTTGAAGAATTAGAACAGAGGAAAAAAGCCAATTTCTGAATGTTGTATGTCTACTTTACATATTGTCAAATATATTCTAAATATATGGGAAGCAGAGTTCATGAGATTCACAACATAGTTGATACAGGACATATAATCATATATAGAGATCAGCAACCGTGCACGAGTCAGATTTACAAAGAAAGAAGATACAGCACTTTTCCTTATCTGTATGGAGATGTATCACTGCTTCTATCTTTTAGCTTTCTAAAATACCTCTCTCAAAACTGAGTAAGCTAAATGTAACAGAAATATTAACATGGTTCTTGCATTATGTGGATTTACGAGACTAAATTTTCATCAGCTCAGTGATCTCTGCACCACACTATATCATATACACAAATATGTCCACAGCGAACATGTAGACTCCCTCAATGGATGAAAACAGTGGGGGTTAACAGGCTTTTCAACTTAACAGAAAACAGCATAACAAGAAGAATTGGCTGAGAGCTGTAAACTGAAGCCACATAAATTCTGATGAGAAATAGGGTTCAATACCTCTCAGCTAGGTTGCATAATCACTTAAATAAACTATCAAGGGAAGTGGAAGGTCTTCCAACTTTTAACATCTTAAAGTCCAGACCGCATGTCCTTCTGCAGGTTTTGCCTTACCAACACACTCAGTACGGAGATCACTGGGTACAATTCCAGTGCCTGCTCTGTACTGAAGGTCAGATTCTTTCTGGTCTTAAAGTCTAGGAATCTATTAAAGCAATATTGAATTTTATGAGCTGCAATGAGAGTATCTGTCCATTGGTTCCCTTTACATTTTTTCTCATTTTACTCACATACTCCTGTTAAGATGGGGGAAAAAAAAAAAAAAAAAGTTTGCATATCCCCAAATTGCTACTCAAATTAACCTTAACTGACAGGAGAAAAATAACTGATTGACCACAAAGAAGAAACAATGAACATGAATTGAAACAAAGTACTGTGGATACTAGCTACTGAGTAAACGAGACTTTTCTGTGAATTAACTCTGCAAAACTCAATCATAGGCTCTCGCGAGCCCCTACTGGAAAAACCCTAAACATTTTCCACAGTTCTTAGTACCACTGCAAAACGATCTGGAACAAGAACGGACTTCTTTCAATTTTAGAAAATGTAGATTATGCTTGTAATTAGAAGAAATTTAAATATTCAGAAAGCATAACTCACACTGATGCTTTCATACCCCCTATTGCCTGTGGTTTTGTTGGATAAAAAGCTTCTTTTATTCCTTTCTGTTATTATAAAGGAGAATTAGTCACGTCATGTGACAGTTCCTCCATTCCACCAGTGTTTAAGTGGAAAGAGAGGAGAACAGCTCCTCAACAGCAACAGTTAAAGGTAACGGCCACAATTAATGCATTTGTATCTATTCATCTACGTCAAATCTTGCCTTGTGAACTTATCATTAAAATGAGATTTGGGGCAAGAGTTGTTCTGGGGAAATTCTAGACGGGAACTGAATCTCCTCTTAGGTTCCTTAGGTTTATAGAGAATGAGGCATAGTCTTTTTAGTTTATGCAGCATCTTCTCTGGAACTTCCTCACTGGGTTACATAGTGCCCTTGTAAAAAGACCAGCTCTCTGATTTTGTAAAGTTATTCTATTAAATTAACAGTTGTGAATAATTCAAGTTACTAAAAGGCAATTATTTTCATTTTAGTCTAGCAAAGCGTGGCAATAAATGACTTCAGTCTGCATCATGATCTCTCCAAAAATGTTCCCAAACCAGAGATCATAGAATCATTAAGGCTGGAAAAGACCTCCAAGATCATCCATTCCAACCACCAACCCATCACCTATTAAGATGCCTTAACAGATGACCTTAAAAGTAAGGTTCTTCACAAATAACATATCAGAAGATCTTGTGCTTTCAGAGAAACCTATTCTTATGCTGCAACGACACTAGAGATCACATACAATTTATCTGCTAATACTTCAGTTATCTGCTGCCTACAGTATACTTCCATAGTCTTCAGAGACCTAACTTCCCATTCTAGATTGGCCACAGATTCTTTGTGAAACCCAACATCTGTTCCAATTCCAGTACCTCAGTTTCTCTTACTTTTAACTAGGAGTACAAGTTTTTGGTCTCTTCCTCAGAGGGCTTCTGAGGATTAATTCTCAGATGACTTGAAGTGCTTTGATATTCAGGTAGAAACTATGAATGAACAGCAGATGTTGTTATCACAGTGAAAACTTCTTACATTTCAAAATCTTACTTTGTGTGTGAAAGAAAAAAATCCACCTCTTCATTTCTACAGCAGACCTTAGATTGTGAATTGATTTTAACCTTCAAGTTTCTTTTAACTTTATTGTGCAGGGAAAGAAGATTGAAAGCAGGGGCTAGAAATGAATTGGAAATTCACACAGAACCTCTTCTCTGTCTTACTTATTAATAGCCACTTCAGATCTGCAGCACTGACCCCTATTAACCATTATTATGGCACTTCGCCCCACTGGTTAGAAGAGTTTTTCCCCTACTGTGCTGAGCAACTGTGGTGTCCAGCCAGCCCGTGCAGAGGTAGGACTCAACACATAACATGAAACAAACAGCAACAGTGATGGGACAAAAGGGCCTTTGACAGAGAAAGATTGATGGTGGCAAACAGAGAAGTGTCACAAAGCCAACCTCACGCTTGCCAAACTCCAAAGACACATTTGTCATCTGTGGCACTTTCTCCCTGGTGCAGGCTGCTTGTCAAAGGGACTAGTTCGAGTGTTCAGCAGGCGAGAAGATGTGGAGGTGAAGAAGTGAAGACATCATTCTTCATTACTCACTTCAGAAAGGGGGAAAGGAAAATAAGAAAGAGTCGACCACAGTACAGTCTTGATTAATTACCAGACTTGGCAGTGACAGTGAAAGCAAGAGAAGGGAGAATTTTATTGCTACACACACTCAGTGCAAATGCAATTTCCCTGAGAACCATCAGCTAAATGAGGCAAGAATTAGCACCTAGACCTGAAAGCTGAAAATGCAGACCTGCAGAGACGTCCAGCCCTCTGCACAGCTGACCTGGGCCTCAGGCCGTTCTGATGGACAAACCTCATGGACTGTCCGCAACTTCAGCCACGTTGTAAACAAGATCTTGCATATGGAGTTCCCAATGCACAAGTCTCACATAGAGACAGTGAGAACAATTCTGTTGCATAAAATCGAAATGGCTACAAAGAGGATTAAAAATCTTTCAAAGTGTTATTTGCATACAACTCTGATGTTTTTACTCTAGCTGATCTCTACCTAAATTTGACAAAGACTTTGTTTGAAAAACCTATCCTCTATTGCCAAAGTTGCCAATACCTGGTCTCTCCTTAGATGTTATTTAAAGCAATTTAGAGTGCAAATATGCTAGGAAATCTATCCCTAGCATACACCATTATGGCTCTTATACTCTGTGCACTTAATTTTCAAGAAAAAATGTGCTCTTGTTTTTTTTCCTTCACTAATCGACAGCACTGTAAACTCAGCCTGTGATCGGAAGTTTACACCTTTCCAGCTCATACATCATCTGAACGCATTTTCGGACTTTTTAAACAATGACATAAAATGCATAAAACGTGAAAGAAGATCCATCTCTTTTCTCTCAAAATTGTGCTGACTTAAGTAAGAGTGAAAAATATTCCAAATGCATCTTAATCTGTGTATCTCCCAACTCAAAGTCTGCAGTCACAATGGGTTATGTATTGTATTCATTATTATGTATTTGAACAAAGAGGCTAGAAATCATAGTCCACCAGGTTTCAATCACAGTAGCTGCTACTGGAAACCATGTTAATTAGTAGTAAAATTGCTTTCAACAGTGGTTGAGTGGGATTAGACCAAGCGATGATAATCACAGCGAAACAACTGGTCACTTCCCCAGTACGTAACAGCCCAAACATTTAGAAGTCTAGAGCTGAAGTGCTCCCTGAGTATAAATCTCTCCAGCATTCAAAATAAAGGACTCAGAGACAGAGAATCCAGGCTGTGAACTATGTATTTTCACAGCCCCTGAAGCAAGGAAAATTTTCTGGATTCAATGGTCTGTATAGAGGTAGCATACCAACCAATGCAGCCTCTCCCATTCTCCCCCCTCCTATCTATGGATCCAAAAAGCTTGGACAACAGAAAATTACACAGGTATTCAATTTGAGTGCATGTGTTTTTTCAGGAAGACTGAGTCAGTTTCTGAGTAAGGACAAACTTATTTCAGAAGCTTTGTAAATCATTGCCCTCAGCACCATTTTCATGCAAAACTACAATACCTGTTTTATCAGAATTTCTCACAAAGCAAAATCTGAGTAGGTGCAAAATCCAGAGAAGGAAAACTGTAAAGTTTTATGCATTTTTAAAACAGTTTTGATTTCACCTAGTTCTAAATCACAGCTTAAGGTGCAGAAAAGATATAGTACTACTAGGGAACTTGTTTTTTCCCTGACACACCTACTTGGTGGATCCCATGCAATGAAAGCCAGTTCTTAAAAGACTGTTCCACTTCGCATCCGTTTTTCACATTCAGTGGTTCTCAGTCCCTCCCTACAGCTGAGGCCTCAGTACAGCTCTGAAGATCTGCACCGTACCGTGCCCCCTGTCATCAATTTCAGTCTGAAAGCAATCAAATCTATTATCAAGCAAAGAAAAAGAAATATACCTCCAAATCCTGAATGGCTTTCCCCTTCGCTCCTCCCTGCAGGTATCCATATGTTGTCCTTTCCACATGAGTCTCCAAGTTACCACCACTATCCCTCTTGCTGTCCTGCCAATGAAGCCTGACAACACTTTCTCTTACACCATAATGACATCACCCATTATGAGCAACATCCCAGCTCATAGCTTGAACATGCATGCTACGTTCAGTTTGACCTTTGGGGCAAGATGGAGGAAAGGTTCTTCCCTTGTCTGATGAACTGTACTGTACGTTTGTATGTAGCTTCCTCTACTAGCTAAAGTAAGAATCTCTCAAATCTGTCATAACTCCTCTTCATAGACAGAGATTCTGTCAGTTTAAGCATAAAGACAAGTCATACAGTGTTTTGAATTTGTACATAACAAAATACATGGTTTCTGCCTCAGCAATCTTGTGGTCTAGATCTTGTTCCTACTGTTGCTGTGAAGCTCTGAGACAGCCACAGGGTGCAGGAGAGCACCAGTCTGCAGGATGCAGATGTGTTGCATTACTCTGCTCAGATCTTTTGCCCAAGTCTGTTTTGGAGTGCTTGGTCAGAAGCTATCACTGTGCAATCGAAGAAATGATGGGATTCCTGTGAGTGTTACACAGACAGGTAGCCCTGGAAGTAATGTCTCCTATTTATTTCCAAGGAAACTACAACAGATAGAAAGAGCACAGTAACACTATGTCATAGAGCAAATTCTTAGCTAAAGAAATTCTTAGCTAAAGAAATTAGTTATTCTACAAAACAGTATTTTCCAACACAGTCACCACCATTAGCTCATTTTCATGAGCTACAAACAAAAGCCTGCATGCCATGTTCATAAGAATCTACACAGCTGTTCGGAACATGGCTTGTCTTTCACATCGCTGTTGCCATGCTGAAACGCACCACCATCACCTCACTGTGCTCACATCCACTGTTTGGTCTCCATAAACATTCAAGTAAGTGTCAGTGAATGTCAATGGGTGCCATTTTTTCCATACGGAAGACTTCAGTTCCATAATTTTGAGGCCAATGATGCTAATGG
>WBMW01002610.1:0-20090 GCA_013396635.1 Penelope pileata
TTCCTTCCTTTTTCTTTTGTTTTTACATATCTCCATCATATCTCAGACTTGGTTCAAAACAGCCAATTCACTTAAAGAACAACCTATTTAAGTAAATCTGGGTTTTGGTTGCTCTTAGCTGGATCTTATATGAATAACATTTTTAGAATTAAAGAGCAACATCTTTTCTAAGGTCCTCTTCAGTCAATTCTGTTATGCTTGTGGGTCTAATATAAAGGTTTTTGGTGGATGGGGAGTTCTCTCTCAGCCTTAGAGAGGCACTGATGCACAATCATAATTCATTGTCAAGAACAATCCTCCAAAAGCAGTCCTGTTTTCTCAATAGAAAATTGACTATATCACCTTTGCCTTTTTAAATACAATGCAAAGAAACTAATATTTCAGTGTGTATAATTATCAGTCTAGCATTTATACCACTTGCTCATGATGTAGTACACCCAATTTTCTTTAAAATAGTTCAAAAAACACATAATCCATCTTGAAAACAGTGCACAACAAAGGAGAATATAAGCGGTGTTGTGTGTGCACTTATGAAGAAATAATTTGTGGACAGTGATTGATTAGACAACTTATGTGAACAGAGGAAAAAATACTTTGAGAGTGATCAAATATTTAGACGGGTTGCCTAGAGAAGTTTTGGGTTATCTGTCCTCTGAGAAACTCAAAGTTCATCTGCAAGCACCCCTGGCAGATCTACTTTAGCTGTCCTTGCTTGATCATGGCTTTTCAAAGATTATCCACTGAAGTGGACATCTGCCAGCTTCCTCAGCACTTGTTGGTGAGGGCCCATGAATTTTATAGACTCATAGTGTGGTTTGGATTACAAGAGACCTCAAAAATCATCTAGTTCCAACCCCCCTGTGTGGAGTAGGATTGCCAGCCACTAGATCAGACTGCCCAGGAGCCCATCCAACTTGGCTGTGTTGTGTGTTTTCAGTTTGTAAAACTATTCTGTGATCTGATTCTTGTCCACTGAAGGCAAGCCTGAATTGCCCTGGACTTTCATACCCGTTTCAGGATCCTGGGATTGCTGAAGGCCTGTCTGACAAGATGGTTTTCCACTCAAGTCACTACAAGAAATTAAAGGTTCTGATTTAAAGGTTCAGTATTCCTTATACATTGCTTTAATTGATTTTTCTGTTAGGTAACTTGAGGTTTTCAGAAATGCGTATCCACTTAACCATTAGAAAATGCTTAGAATAATGGCGTAAAAGAAAATGCATTTATCAGACCATGAGTTTATGTGTGTACATGACAAAACGAGAATTTTGAAATACAGTTTTGAATTTGAGCTCTGTCCACTTTTAATGGACGTTTCAGATGCTTATACTCAGATTCATGGAGTTAAATCCAGCTGCATGGAGTTGAATCCAGCTGACATTCTGTCACAAGTGGTGTCCCCCAGGGGTCAGTACTGTGGCCCATCTTGTTCAATATCTTTATTGATGACCTAGATGAGAGGATTGAGTGTACCCTCAGTAAGTTTGCAGATGACACCAAGTTGGGAGGAAGTCTCAATCTGCCTGAGGGTAGGAAGGCCCTTCAGAGGGATCTGGACAGGCTGGATAGCTGGGCTGAGGCCGGTGAGATGACGTTCAACAAGGCCAAATGCCGGGTCCTGCAGTTTGGTCACAATAACCCCATGCAACGCTATAGGCTTGGGGCAGAGTGTCTGGAAGACTGTGAAGAGGAAAAGGACCTGGGGGTGTTGGTTGATGCTCGGCTGAACATGAGCCAACAGTGTGCCCAGGTGGCCAAGAAGGCTAATGGCATCCTGGCCTGCATTAGAAATAGTGTGGTCAGCAGGAGCAAGGAGGTGATCGTCCCCCTGTACTCAGCTCTGGTGCGGCTGCNTAGTGGCTTAGTGAGTAGTAATGGTGATAGGAGAACGTTTGGACTAGATAATCTTGTAGGTCCTTTCCAACCTTGTGTTTCTATGATTCTATGATTTTGTGAATCTGCAAAATGAACAGGTTTGATCTCTAGAATACACATCATTTGAAAGTGAGCATTGTATAACTTCTTCATCCTGAGTCTTCCATCAATTTGAGATTGTCCTAAAATTTTTTCTCTTTAATATAAAAAAATTTCCTTTTCTCCTTTATAAACAATATTGCCTTACTGAGTTTATTTTCATTTGTAATTATGCAGTTACCGAACATAAGCTCTGTAAAAATTATCACTATCTCTGAAAGATAATTTGAGTAGTGTTACTTTCAAATTGTACTTATACACTACTTTATTCTTAAGCATAGTTGATCTTGTAGTGTATTTGTCAAATGACAAAAAAGCAAACAAACATCCTTAACTTAATTGGCAGTCCTGGGACTGAGAAGTTTATTCTTGTACATTTTAGATTTTTTTTTCCTCAGATAATTTCTTAACATTCACCCTTTTGAATATGTTCCTGTATTTTCACTGTTCCTTCTATTAAAGGCACCTACATTTGTGCTATTTCGAGTATGCCTGTATGTGTAGTTATAATTTCAGTTGTAAGATAAATTTAACTTTTCTTTCTTTTCTATAAGATTAAAAATTTGAAAAGAGTTGACTAACATCTGTTAAAAAAATGTGGATCCATCTTGCCAAATGAAGTGCTAAGCTGCCTTTGCACAAGCCTGCATCATTTCAGATCTTAACACCTTTATCAGAACCAAGCTTGCACAATTTGAGATAAGATTTTAGTTTATTGAGAACATTCCTGCAAAACAAAAGTTTATTTTTCTGTATCAGTTGTGGACTGAGTTCATATCAGATTTATTTTTACTTGAATTTAGTTGTGTATTTCAGACAAGCGTGGTTCTGTATTTTCCATCTTATTTTCCAAGTTATTAATTCTGAATTAATCTGTTGACAGTGATTAATAATCTCAGAAACTATAAAGTTCTTGCATGTCACAATATAGTATACATTATATTTAATGTATTATATAATGTATTAATGGTTTCACAATAATAGTAGGATACACAGCTGGTGAACAAGGTTTTTCTTTTTAATATTTTGCAGATTTTTGGTATGAAAAAAACAACATATATTAGATATTTTCCTCCTAGATACTTCTTACTGTTAATTCATGTTAGCTGTATTTTCAAAACAGTTCTTTATTAGTCTAAAATGAATTAAATTTGTTGTTACTCAAACTTACAGAAAATCTCATTCTATTGGAGAGATGATTGCATCCTCATGTAAGGATTTATCTAGCTACAACTATAAAGAATGAAGTCTTTATAAAAATACAGTCTTGGATACTCTCTGAGTTACAGTGGTAGAGCTGAACTTGGCCCATTTAATAGTGTTACATATTAATATTGTTGCAACTCAGTTTTCCCATGTTTTCCGTGTCTGTCATGTAAAAGAATCTGACAAATATTAAGATTTCCTTTCTTCAAAGAGAACTGGTAATAAGGAATGTCTGGAACTGACAGCAGTGCAAAGAGGACTCGGAAGCATCTTAAATAAAAAGGCTAGTGCTTCAGGCAGCCCAAATGTACAGAGAAAATTCAGATGAATTACGCAAGGAATAGGAAAGCCAAACAGTCTCGAATTTTAAGTTATCACATCAAGCAGGGCTTTTATGCAATGTAGAGAAAATTTGGAAATGTTTTAATCAGATGGTTTATCTATATTACTAAAAGAGTACTAGCTGATAAAAAAAGAAAGAGATAGCTGGACACACATTGCATATCAATGTGATAACAGACACTCTATAAACAGCATAGCAACAATAGATTTAGAGGCACTGAAGAATGCAAGAGCAAAATATAATAATACCATTGCATATAGCGGCCACAGCAAATTTTCTGTTCTGTCTGGAGATAGCATGTACTGTCGTTATGGAGTTTAACATTTGTACCTGTTGAATTACTATTTCTGCACCAAAAATTTTGGAGAAGATTTGGAACCATTTGGGAAATTAAGAAATTGAGGAGTAGAAATTATTAGAAAGTTAAGAGCCATTATTGTAGTATTGGGTTGCATAATAGCTTCCAGAAATGTGCTTGTAAAAGGGATATAACACTTATAAAAGTTATTTAAATCTTATAGAAATCCATGGGCAGTTTCATAGATAATGTAAAAAATATTAATCAAGGCTGAAAAATGGAAATAGTTTTAGGATTACAAAGCAGAATACAAAGAAAAGAAAATAATAGAATCCTAGAATCCTTAGAGTTGAAAGGGACTTTTAAGGGTCATATCGTTCAACTCTCTTGCAATGTACAGGGACATCTACAGCTAGATCAGGTTGCTCAGAGCCCCACTCATCCTGACCTTGAATGTCTCCAGGGACAGGGCTTCCATCACATCTCCAGGCAAAGTTCCAATGTTTCACCACCCTTACTGTAAGAAGTTTTTTCCTTAAACACAACTTAAATCTTCCCTCTTAGTTTGAAACCGTTGCCACTGTCCTATCACCACAGACCCTGCTAAAGAGTCTGTCTCCTTCTTCCTATGCCTCTTTTTGTCCTTAGTGTTATTTTACGATGTAGTCAGTCATATAAAACAATTGATGGAATTTATCAAGGGATTTTTATAGTTACATTTTAAACAAGAGTTTGTAATGTGAAATAATCATAGTTTCTATCAAGATGTTTCTGAAGCAAGGGATTCAAATGAAAATGAAGCCTTTCATCTTAGTTTCTACCAAGGAAGAAATTGCATAGAACTGTCAGACTGTTGAAGTTACGAAAATCATAATGTTAATATCATAATTTTATTGTTATATAAAATGTAAAAGAAACTCTAAATTCTTGCTATTTCTTAGATCTGCAATAAACAAAGGAAAAGCTTAAATTCCTTATATATATAAGGAGGATAAAGGAAAGGACTTTATGACTGACCTCTTTTTATTTTATTTTTTTTATTTTTTGAGAATAATCAGACATAAAATATAAATAATGTCCAATCTCTTAATTTTTTCTTTTCCTCAGATAAACGTGGTTTTGAAATAGTATGCTTCTAGGATCAGTAATGACAGTTTGTCATTTGATAGTTTAAAAATTGAGCTTGTATCTTCATACACAAGTTTAAGTGAAAATAAAATTAGTTACCTACGAGCTTTTTTATTCTACTACAAATTAAAAATTCATGTTGAATTTCTTTGCTTTCTGGAGAATATAACAAAAATATATCATCCTGAAAGTATTGCTTTCAGGATTATTCCACTTCCAGCTTCAATGAAAACTCAAACAATACTTATTTAAACAGATGGTATTCTATTTGCAAAGTAGTATGTAGGTGACATATTGTCTTCTAGTAGTGCCTTCTAATATGGAGTTGACAATAACGAAGATAAGAAAACATTCATTTTTCTAATATAACTTTACTAGAGATGATCTATGTTGTAACAGATAACAATATAACACAGTATGTTCAAATATTTGGGTTCAGATTTAAAATAAAAACACAGATTTAAGGTAAATCTAATCTCTTCTGATTTCCTTAATTCTTAAGAATTTCCTTCTGTTTACATACGAGATAGCTAACCTAGTCATTCTGTTAGTCAACCAAAAAGTACAGGAACACTATGATGATTCCTCTTACTGTCAAGAAGACACCTGAAGTATGTTAGAAGTCCATTCTTCCTACGATGACCATTTCCATGAAATAATAATAAAGGATGATTAAGGTTACCCCTCAGACGTGTGTACACTGAAGGTATCTATAAAGGAGACAAAGCTCTCTCTAAGTGACTGTTGCTAAACACACATGACCTTCTAAGCACGAAATGAATAGTAATATTCTCTCCAGATTTCTGAATACTCTATTTTATATTAATTTTCCTTTTATTGGTGGGCAGAGTGGAGGACCTTGCTTTAGCTAATGAACCCATCCATGAAAGCTATATGAATTACTGACTTTCCACAGCTAACTCTTTGTTTGTTTTACTTTCAACACATTTTTAATTTCTTAACATATATGTATTTAAAGAGATTGCAGACACTGTGTAGCAACTGTTAAGCCTCCCACCAATATACTTGTTAGATACTCTTTTGAGGCTCTCTAAAACTTTCTGTGAACTGACAGGAACGCTGTAACCGCAGAATGAAATTTTTGGCTTAGAGAAATAAAAGATTGTGGCAAGTAGAGTGTAATATTGGGGGAAAAAAAAAGTCAGCAAAGTTTGAAAAGAAAATCCTTGTTTTGAGAACAGAATTTTGAAGAGCCAGAATTCCTGGCTGCTTTGTGCATTTTTTATGTGCTGCATGAAATATAAAAATTTTCTGTATACAAGTTCTGTGAAGCTCACAGGCACAAAACACACCTGCAGATCTTTTTCTTTAAGCCTGGAAAAAAAAAGTTTTTTGAGTCTCTAATGGCAGTGATGTTCAAATTCATTTTATTACAGGTGTCACTGCAAAACTTACTAAAATGACCTAGTCATTGAATAAAAGCGGATTTTTTATTTGCTACAGAATTCTCAGATAGGAAGAGTATATAAAATGGAAAACAACAGACTCTTTCCTAATTGAATATACTAACCAAGTGAAGGATCCCAATGTAGAAAATAACAGCAGTAAAGGTGATTAGCGACACTAGGTTTGCTCTATTCTGTAATTTTATGCACTAAAGTTAACCTCCTGGGTATCTTAGTATGCAGATTCCAAATCAAAAAAGGGGAAAAACTTGCTGTATTATTGCTTAACCCTGTCAGTAATTTAGCAGTTGGTGTCATGTTCAACTTCAAAGTTTCCAAGTACTCATATTCTACGAATAGCCCCAAACTGAGTGTTAAGGAGATTAGCTTCTCAATAATCAGTGACTGGTGTTTTTCTGACTATATAACTAGAAGAATTGTAGGTGTTCTCAGGGCTAATATATTTTAAATGTAGGAAGATTGACTTTCCAGTGAAATGCAGTTTTGGCCATTTCTTTTGAAAACACAGTTGGAGCCCTTTTAAGGGGATAATGGAGGTGAGTTCTTCACACTGAGAGGAGCACTGAAGTAGTTTGAGAACTCTTACGAAGGATAGAAGAAGGGGAAGGGAACATTGCGTGTATATATAATATAATAATAAATACCATTCTTGCATAAAATTTTCTTCAGTTGGTCACAGAGAAGTAAGCTTTGCTACTAAGCTACTACTGTGTGAAAGGAGTAAGCCTAATAACAACAACTCTGATCAAGTCTACATGCTATAAGTCATACTCTAGGAATCATGACTATCAGATTGTATAGACAGATTGAGATATGAATTAAGTGCTGAGTTGTTTTTCAACAGAAGAATAAGCAACTTTGGGGTAATATAGATAATACACTGTTGTGGTTTGAGCCGGCAGGCCTGAAAATACCACACAGCCTTTCACTCCCCCTCCCCCTCCTCCCAGCTGGGATGGGGGAGAGAATCGAATAATAAGGTAGAACTCGTGGGTTGAGATAAAACTATTTACTAACAGAAAAGGAAAATAGAATAAAATATCAGTAATGATAATTATATACAAAACAAGTGATTGTACAAAGCAATCGCTCATCGACTGTGACCGATGCTTAGCCAATCCCCAAGCAAACAGGCCCTCCCAGCTAACTTCCCTTCCTTATATTACATGATGTCATTCGGTATGGAATATCCCTTTGGTCAGTTTGGGTCAGTTGCCCCGTTCTTGTCCCCTCCCAGCTCCCTGCGGCCCCCCCAGCCTCTTCACTCTCCTGGCAGAGACTTGCAAATGTCCTTGGTTCTGTTCAACGCGGCCAGGTGTTATCAGCCTTGTTTTCCTTCTAGAACAAAAACACAGCTTTGTAGCAGACACTACGGGAGAAAGTTTCAGTTAGAAACTAAGACATACACTTACAAGATCTGATGTTCTGCAATAGTGAATATATAAGTGCAATGTGCTATGTATTTAGGAGTTTGCAGAATAAATGACTTGGGAGCAAAACTTCAGAATCACATCTTTGCTTCATAAAGAATTACAGTAAAGATGTGCTTCACCATATACACATATAAACATGCGCAGATATTTATCTGTGGAACTTATTTCTTAGTTGGGATGTATTTTTCTGAACAGGTTGATAGAGAACTGTCTTTCTCATGTTAAAGCAGTACAGGGATAATTAAAAAACAAAGAAACAAACAAACAAGCAACCCAGTTCAAACTGTAGAAATTAATGTACCAAAAAAAATGGTCAAAGTTTTGAGAATCAATAATATTTTTAGAAAGAGAGTTTACAGTAGTTTATAGTCTAATGCACTCAAAAATAAGTCAGAAATATACAATATATTTGCTATCACTGTTTTTCTACTTTTCTTTCAGTATTTTCTTCTTAGAGATTACTATAAATGCCAAATTATTTAACTTCATCCAGTAAATGTAATGTTTTATTAGTGTATTTAACGTACTTTTTTTTTTTTTTAAATCCAGTACACTTGGAATCGACTGCCCCAGGGGTGAAAGCACAGCCCCACCATTTGCCATGGACTGATCCAAACTGCACTGGAACAGGGTGAAGCTCCTGAACACCTGCAATACATTGATGACGTCATCGTGTGGGGCAACACAGCAAAGGAAGTTTTTGAGAAAGGGATCCATGGAACTGCTTTTGCTCAAGGACCTGGGTGCACCTGGTTGGTGATGCAGAAAGATGGGAATGTCCGGTGTGTGCCTCAAGGGGACTTGATGCTAGGTGAGAACAGCCAGTAAATGAACTGCATGGACAACACATGATGTAAATGGTATGGAATAAGGGATGGATAATGTTTTAGTTTCTAATAGAAGTTACTTCTCTCATAGTGTCTGGTATGAAGCTATGTTTTGTTCCCAGAAGAGAAACAAAAATGATAACACCTGGCAGTGTTGAACACAGCCAAGGACATATTTTGTTCCTCAGTGAAGCAGTTAGGAGGCATAAGGAGCTGGGAACCAGGAGGGGACAGGACCAGGGCAGCTGACTCGAACTGACCAAAGAGCTATTCCATACCACATCACATCATGTGATTTTTAAGGAAGGAGAGTCTCTTGCTTGGAGGGAGGGGCTGCTGGCCAGTTGGGTATCGATCGTTGGTCCCTTGCTTTGTGTATTATCTATTGTTTCTTAAATTTATATATATACTGGTATTTCTTTTATTCTCTCTGCTGTCTTAGTAAATAGCTTTTATCTCAATCCACGAGTTCTACCATATTGCTTTTCTTAATTCTCACCCCCATCTCATTTGGAGAGGGGAGAGGGTGAGCAAACAACTGTGTGGGACTTAGCTATCTGCTGGGTCAAAACCAAGACAAGTACAAACTTATTTTCAGTGATTTTCATAAGTTGTTCTTTGTTTGGGAGAGAGTTTCAGAATTTAAGGTCAAATTTTGAATTGTTTTTTTCTGCAATAGAGGGGGCAAGCAATATGTTTTTCTTGCAATGAGAAGTGTGTCTGTGTGGAAATAAGTATTAGGGCTTTAAGAAAACCAGCAATTCTCCTGTGACTCATAATGCCGTTGTAGGAGGGAATATTGCATATCTAACTCAGAACACATAAACATAATTAGCTACTCAAATTGAACAGTTCCAGGAAAAAACATCACTTTCAAATCAATAACTTTCTGGAATAAATGTGCTACTTTTTTTTTTTTTTTTTAATATGAAAATTCATTAAATCTTTCTAAAATTGGAGCTTTTGGTGTAAAGAATCTGCTTATTCATTTTTCAGCCTCCATTTGACTGGAAATTTGTTCTTGCAATGTATTCTGTAACAACCTTTCATAGAAGCTACTTGCCCAATCTCTAATAGAGTGTGGCATTAAATTTTCCTTTTAATAAAGCTGCTGTTTATATTTTAAAGGTATAACAATCTCCTTTTTTGTTTGTTTGTTTGTTAGAATAGACAAGAGTGTTTTCAGTAAAGTTGCATTTTATCTGTCAGTCTTGATTCATGTGCCATAACTCAGAATATTTCCATTTGGAGTTGTAGGACTCAAACAGATGATAGAGATTTATTTTAAATAATGTTACTTGTAATAAAATTTCCATAGATAGATCCACATCTACAGGATGCTATTTGTAAATTTGTTTTCTTGGAAGGAAACTAGAAATTGTCATTTCATTAATTGTTCTCAAAATTCATGACAAATGAAAAGTTTTGGAAGTTTTTCCTTGATGTTTAAAGGCAGATATGAAGGCAGATGCTTTTTTTTGCATGTTTCCTTGATTCTCAAATGTCTTTCTGGCCTCATCATAGAACAAATTCCTGAGACATATTGTTCACACATATACAGAAATACACTGATAGAAAAAGTGATGAAAGATATTTTCACCAGTTTTATAAAACAGTAACCAAATTCTTCTGTCATGATGCAGGGGACTACTGAAGGAAAAAAAAGCTTTTCTACACAAGAAATACTATATGATTGAATACATCACATATCCGACTTAGATTGAGTTTGTTTAAAAAATTTCCCTTCATCAAATTGGTGTAATGATTTGGATACTGGAATATCAAGTGTGGAGGGAAAAGTGCTGTATAGTATATCAAAAGTAATCTTTTCATTTTATGCCACTGGTGAGTACTCTTCAGGATAAAAGTTAGTTATTGACTCAGGGAGAAGGAAAAATAAACAAACAAGCAACAAACAAACAAAAAAATCACCTTAGATGTTCTAAGATGTTCTAGCAGAACTTAGGGTAATATGAAATAAAAAATAAAGTTTTAGAGTCCTAAGTCAATTTCCCTATGATGCTTTCTGCCCTAACAGAGGTGTTTTCATGTTTTCATTCAAAGTTGATGCAACTAAAACAAAAAACCTCAGAAAGTCAGACATAACTAATACAAAAAGTCTTGCTGAAAACAAGTGTGAATGAACAGACTGTGCGATTTAAACTTTCTTTAAAATTTTTGGCAGGTCCGTATTTACCTTATATGCCATTTCTTT
Organism: Penelope pileata; assembly: GCA_013396635.1. Lineage (NCBI taxonomy): Eukaryota > Metazoa > Chordata > Aves > Galliformes > Cracidae > Penelope > Penelope pileata. The sequence goes on from WBMW01002610.1 coordinate 10,852, forward strand.
CTTTTTCCTTTTGCTATAGTAAGCAAGTAATGCATCCTTTGCTATGAAAAATACTGTTGCTGTCAACTTTGTCAGCAAAGTTTTATTTTTGCATTTCTGTTAGAATCAGTTTGTCAACAAAAAAGCTAGAATATTCTGAACTTAATCAGGACTTCTTAGGCTTGTCTCTGAAGGTTGCATAAGTAGGTTTGAATAGCCTTATCTGTTCAATACTGAGGATGTTTGTAAGTCCTGCTAAGTACTCTACCGATTATCTACAAAACTTGTAACAGACTGCAATGTGTCTGTCAGTGATCATATATGTACTTCTAACCACACCATCCCAGAGACATTTTTTAGATGAGCCTCCTAATATCAGCTAATATCAGCCTCTCAGCCAGTTCCATATAGACCAGTAGTATAAAATAGGGAAAAAAAATTAAGACAGTTGGTACCACTCTTTTTATTGGTATGGTTACTACAGGACTTTTTCAGACATATTGAAGATTGATACAGATGTTGGCTTAGAGGCACTTTGTATAGTTAAAACCATTTTATGTAGTGAAAACTGTGAACATTGATAAGAGTTTGAGCATTCTAATCCATCACAAAACTGCTTCAAGAAACTAAATTCACAGACCCATCAAAAATTTTATGACTCAAACTGCTGTTCAAAGTGTCTTATAGAAACAAATGAAAGACATAATGCTTAGATCAACCGAGTTAAAGTTCTGATATTGACATGGGAAGAGAGTAGTCCAGCTAACCTAGAACAAGAAGTAGAAACAGCTATTAAAAAAAAAAAATCACAATAATAAAACCTAACCCAGAAGCATTTACTGAACATGCTCTCAAAACAAGCAAACAAAATACCTTGTCTGTGATAGAATTGTTAAATACAGGGTTGGAAGGGACTTTAAGAAATCATCTAGTCTATTTCTTGTTGAAACCAAAATCAATCAGGTTTAAGTAAATAAATCTTTTTGCTGTAGATATTTTTTTCTAATCATTTCTTAAAATAATCCATTAGTTCCTTTTTAATGTCCCCAAATCCCTGGCTTGAATGATTCTGTTCAGCCTGGAGAAGAGAAGACTGCGAGGAGACCTTATAGCAGCCTTCCAGTACCTGAAGGAGGCCTACAGGAAAGCTGGGGAAGGAAGTTTTACAAGGGTATGTAATGATAGAACAAGGGGTAACGATAATAAACTAAAAGAGAGTAGATTTAGACTAGATATAAGGAGGAAAATTCTCACTGTGAGGGTGATGAGACACTGCAACAGGTTGCCCAGAGAGGTTGTGGATGCCCCCTCCCTGGAATTGTTCAAGGCCAGGCTGGATGGGGCTTTGGGGAACCTGGTCTAGTGAGTGGTGTCCTTGCCCATGGCAGGGGGGTTGGAACAAAATGATCTCTAAGGTCCTTTCCAACCTAAACCATTCTATGATTCTATGACTCTGAAACATATCCTAGATTTATGCATTGAAACAGTGCTAAAAATTTCTTCTTTGTGAATCACAGTCATTATAACATCTTTATTTTTAATTTTACACCTGAAGAAATGAGACACAATACTCTGGGATTCAAATTCTGAATTCAAATTCTGAAGAATTCTGAACAATATGTTGTTGTGGACTGTACTGAAAAAACAACTGTCCACTGTCAAGGGGCCTAACAGGTCAGAGTCAAGCTCATCCCTCGTCACTCAGGAGAAGCAAGACGAGCAAGGTTTCACAAAGCTGTGTGTCAGACTTCATGGCACTAAGGGCTGAGTATGGCATGAAATTACTCTCAGGGCACAATGTGGTCCAGTGGTTCCCTGGGGCCGGGGTTAAGAGGTTCTCCAGAGGACAGTAGAACAGGGCTTGGAAACTTGGGCATGTTCCACCAGCCCAAACAGGAGCAGGGCAGAAAGTGGCAACAGGGCAGTCTCAGCCCCAGGCATCAGGTACCATGCTGGGCACAGAGATGAGCCAAGACTGGACAGGAATATGGATGGGTATGCAGGTGAACCCAGGTTAGCGGGGCCCATGGCTGGGCGTGGAGAAGCTGTGGGGAGCTGGAGACTAGTCCTGCTCTTTTATTTCAGGGGAAAGGGCTGAAGTCACTGGGGGGAAGAAATCGGCTTCTGAGTTGTGAGGGTCACTGAAGCCACAGTGCTCTATCATATATACACTGTTATTTCTGTTATATATGCCAAATAATTCTCTAACACAAAATATTGTTTTCTCCTTTTTCCTTTTTTTTTCTTTTTTTCTTTTTCTTTTTTTCTCTTTGGCTAGAACACACAGATTACTGTGTATATGGATTCCTAAATTCATTATTTGTTGCAGTGATGCATTATCTTTGTTTTTAAACTCCAGTCCTAAGAACTCAGAGTCAAAAAAATTTCTCAACAGAAATGCATATTATGAAATGCAGAGTTCCTGGGATGATGGTGGGGTTATGGGAAAATGCAGAAATTCATCAGGAAATGGATACTGTGGTAAGAGGAATGTCATCATAACAGAGAAAAATAGGAATAGACAATTGACACTGTAGATTAATTCACAACATCATAGAATCAATCACTGAAATATAAAAGGCACCTTAGACAGAACATATGTCAAATCCAGTAGATTAACTTGTCTCTCAGTCAGTTGTTCATTCTCTTTCATATAATGAAGTGCTAAAAAACTTACATTACTCAGTATCTCAGATCTCATACATTCAGATCCCAGTTTATTTTATAGGCATGTATGTGTGACTTTATCTAAATGCTGTATTCTAGTATACTTTTTCCATTCCCTCTCATATTTATATGTGCTTTGTTAACACTTTCTAGGAAATATGCTCATTTTTTTATTTTATTCCACTATTTCTGCTGGAAAAATAAACAGTATGTTTTCATTCCAGCTACTTCATTCCTCAGCAAAAATTCTCTGCAACTAAATCAGCTGGACGAATGAAATGAACATGCACTCTTTTGAAAAATGCAACTGAAACTCTCTATAACTTGTAGTTCGTCATTTGACTTTCAATTTTCAAGATTTTTACAAGTGAAAATTTTTCCCTGGATTTGTATATTTGTGTTAGATATGCTCAAGATCACATACTGTTGGAGAAATTACGTAAGGAAAGTGTCCAGTGACAGTAATTATTTTCCCCTGAAAAAAAAAAAAAACTACTTTTCCCTCTCACATCTTCCAGTTAGAAGGGGAAAATGTTGAGGATTTCAAAAAGAAAAACCTCAAATCATTGTATGATTTTGTTATTTTTCAAAAATATGTAGAAATCAGGAACAACAAATCAAAACACCACTAGCATTCTAAGTCATTAAGAGGATTTCTTTATGTAAGAAAGATGATTCTCAGTGAGCTGTGAATTGCAATGTCTTTTTTTATTTTTTAATGTCCAGCTCCTGTTTGATTTATTCAGTGAAGAAATTTAACCTAATGCATTACTGTGTGATTTTTTATTATTTGCTACAAGGTTATCTCTTTTTAAGATTCCATAACCTACACTTTCTGTATAGAATTCATTAAAAAGTCTATTTTTCACTTTTATCTTCCAGATTTACGAAATCATCATATCAAAAAGAAGGAGAAAGAAGTTGATATATTTTTGAGTAAGACTTAGAGAACAAGCAGCTTTCCAGGTGTTGCTTGGACAGTTTGATGAGGGAAGATGAAATGAAAATTCAAGCAAAGTGTTGGGCATCAGAAGGAAGGTTGACGTTTCTTGATTAAAACCAGTTTTATTATAAAGGAGTTGTGTGTAGGTTTCTTGATTATTTTTATCTTATATGGTCTTTTAAATTATTTAAAAATTGTAAGAGCAATTGGAACAGATGTCATTTCAAGGCATACTTATTCTGTTTTTGTGAGTACCTGGAGTACTGAGTTCAGCTCTGGGGTCCCAATATAAGATGTCAACCTATTGGAGAAGATATTATTTTCATGGAAGACAATGGAAGGTCGCAAAGATAATCCAAGGGCTGGAGCACTTCTTTTATGAAGACAGGCTGAGAAAGTTGGGGTATTTAACCTAGAAAAGCTCTGGGAAGACTTTATAGTAGCCATTGAGTAATTGAAAGGGGGCCTGCAGAAAAGAAGATTAGAGACACTTTATCAGGAAGTGTAGAGGTAGTTTTACCAGAAGTAATGGTTTTAAACTAAAAAAGGGTGACTTTAGATTACATATAAGGAAGAAATTCTTCAGAAGGAGGATGACGAGCCACTGGAAAAGGTTGATCAAATAAGTTTTTGATTCCCCATCCTTGGAAGCATTCAAGGCCAGGTTGGATGGGACTTGAGCAATGTGTTCTAGAGGAAGGTGCCCTTGCCCATGTCAGGGCTGTTGGAACTAGATGATCTTTAAGATCCATTCTGGATGCCACCTCCAAGCAATTGGAAGAGAAGAAGGTTATCAGGAGCAGCCAGCATTGATTCACCAAGGCAAAGTCGTGCTCAATCAACCTGGTAGCTTTCTATGATGTCATCGCTGGCTGGGTAGGTGGGAGAAAAGCAGAGGATGTTGTCTACCTTGACTTCAGCCTTGACAACATCGTGATAACAAAGCTTAGAAAGTGCAGGATAGAGGAGTGGACGGTGAGGTGGGCTGAGAACTGGCTGACTGGCCGAGCTCAGAGGGTAGTGATCAGCGGCACAGAGTCCAGTTAGAGGCCTGTAACTAGCAGTGTTCCCCAGAGGTCGGTGCTGGGTCCAGTCTTGTTCAACATACACCCTCAGCAAGTTTGATGATGATACAAAGCTGATAGGAGTCGTTGACACACCAGAAAGCTGTGCTGCCATTCAGTGAGACCTGGACAGGCTGGAGAGTTGGGCAGAGAGGAACCTGATGAGGTTCAACAAAAGCAAGTACAGAGTCTTGCACCTGGGGAGAAATAACTGCATGCACCAGCACAGGCTTGGGGATGACTTGCTGGAGAGGAGCTCAGTGGAGAAGGACTTGGGGGTCCTGGTGGACAACAGGTTGGCCATGAGCCAGCAGTGTGCCCTTGTGACCATGAAGGTCAATGATATCCCGGGGTCCATTAAAAAGAGAGCAGCCAACAGGTCGAGAGAGATTCTCCTCCCCTTCTACTCTGCCCTGATGAGGCCACATCTGGAGTACTGTGTCCTGTTCTGGGCTCCCCAGTTTAAAAAAGACAGGAAACTCCTACAAACAGTACAGAAGAGGTCGACAAAGATGGTTAGGGGCCTGGAGCATCTCCCTTACGTGGAACAACTGAGAAATTTGGGTCTGTTCAGCCTGGAGAAAACTGAGAGGGGATCTGATCACTGTTTATAAATATCAAAAATGAAGGAGGAAAATGGATGCGGCCAGACTCTTCTCAACATGCAACAATTGGACAAGGGACAATGGCCAAAAACTGTAACACAGTTTGACACAAACACGCATAAGAACTTCTTCATGGTGAGGGTGATGGAGCACTGGAATAGGCTGCCCCAGGATGTTGTGGAGTCTCCTTCTCAGGAAATATTCAAGACTCTTCTGGACACCAACCTGTGCAACTTAATGTAGAGTACATGCTTTTAGAGGGGGGTTGGTTTCAATGATCTCTAGAGGTCCCTTCCAAACCCTTTGATTCTGTGATTCTGTGGTACTGTGATTCCTTCCAACCCACAACATTCTATGATTCTATGATTCTTGTTATAAAAAATGACTTACAAAAATATCAGGTATCTTGCTGGATGAGGACCATCCATAATGAAATAAAACTCTGTTCAATGTAATTTGTCTTGCTTGTTATATATCCTCAAGAAATTATGTTGTATCAGTCAGATTTATCCTCAGTGCTTGTGCAGTGAACACCATGAGAGGAACTTGGTAATTAGTTTCTGTAGGGACTATCACAGCATATTTTAAAAATTATTGTTACAGAATGCTAAGATAAAGGATCAAAGAAAGAAGAGAGAATGTGTTTTCATTCAGAAATAATATAGTCATTCTTCTGATCACCTGTATTTTTTTATTGTCACATTTGAAAACTTTAAGGAAATCCCAGCTGTCTTGAAATAACTCCTGGTTCATCTATATTCACTTTAGGTCAGACTGAAATGACTAGCAATTCATTCATCATTGTTCAGTCCTTTAAAGCTTAAACTAATTCTGTATTTACAGTATTTACTTTTCAGTGACATCTTAGTGTTATCAGCCTTACATAAGTGTTACTGTTACTGTTCTTACTACTTCTGTTTTGATTTGTTTTACTTTGTTTCTAGCGCCTTGTTCTTCAGTGTTTTCTCTGAAGTGTCATTTCAACAGTTCTTGCACACTATGTGAAATCTCTCACCTGCTTGTCGTCTGTGTCCATAGTATTCATTTCATGCATATATACAGTACAGAAAAATAACTGTCTGAAACTACATTTCTCTTGCTATTGTGTATATTTTGGGAAGTGATGCAGCTGTGATTTCAGTAGTAGTCCATGACCCAAACCTTATATACTGAATATGAAATATACGACATTCAAACACATGTTTGTTCTTAATGCAGTTAACCTTGAGTTCTACAATTAGGATGACTGATTTTTATTTTTCCACTATTTTTTCTTATTAATCCAATGGAAATGCAATAGGACTATCCAGCAAGTAAGAGCAATACTGTACAAGCATTTCAAACTCTCCAGCCTCTGTCTTCCCCTTCCATATTTTTTTTGCTGCATTCAGTATACATTGACAGCTATTATCTCCAGTGCTGTCACTTTAGAAAAGTATCAGTCTGAAAGATTGTTATGGATTCTGTGAGTACGCTTGTACTTTCTTGGGATTAGTTTTAGCTGTGCTTCAAATCAAACTTTGGCTGCATCTGAAATGCTGAAAGCTTTGATTTTGTTTGAAGGGATTTGAACACTGCTTTCTTTTAAATTCACACCTCTCCTTTCCACCAAAGAAATAAGAGCATATCTACCTTAAACATTTAATTGACAGTGGCAGCTCTGAGTTTTCCTCCTGCCTGCTTCAAAATAACAATCCAGAAAGGTCACTCAACCAGCCATCAGAGCAATATTTTTCTTAATAAATTCAAGGGGCCAGAACTATTATTTCTGAAACCCACTGTTCATGATAACAAATGTGCTATGCAAACTACTCCAAGATGGCTTAATATTTCACAAGATAAATGACTTAAGTCTTTACCCTGAAATCTGAAAGAGACCGTTATGTTTCCATAAAACTCGTCTCTTGAACAACACACTGAAACGTTTTAAGCTATTACATAAATATACTGTCGCAATGTTCTAACATTCACTGTTTCAAGTAACAAAACTTTTGTAAAGGTTTGTAAAGTCTTTTTTCCATAGAAGTTAATTTGCTAGACTCCTTGTTTGTAGTTTCGTGGCATAACATGCTTATAGTAACAGTGAAGTTAAAAATAATGGATTAAATTTGTCCTTGTTTGTTCTTTTTTGTGTGTAGATTTTGTCTTGCAAATTGTTTTACTTTGTTGTCTTATGAATTCACATCATTTTTTTTTCTGTAATTTTATCCATTTATCTGCCTTAACATGCAGGTCAACTACAGAAGAAATTGAAGACTTCTACTTAATAAAATAATAGTAATAAAGAGTTATTCATTACCAATAGCTCTTTATCTTATCTCACTAAATAATCGTGGAATTTTTCAGGACTCCTAAATTTGTGTATATATATATATATCTTAAATTCAGAAGATTATTACTGAATTCCTACAATGTGGGAAAAAGGAGGAAATATTTCTCAAAGAAAAAACTTTCACAACATTTACTGTAATAGACTAAGGTATTTTACTAAATTGTAAAAATTTGTAGACAGTTCTTCAGATCTGTCATAATCATGTATATTGTACTTTATCCATTTTTAATAGCTTCCTTTCAAGACTGAGTAGGTTATTACATGCTTTGATATAGCTTCTAAGCCTACTTTTGGCTCTACTATTCCCTCTTGAATTCTCATAACTGTGTCCCCAGAAACGTTGTGTGACGAAGTAAGTAAAGCAGCTGAGTAAATTACTGTGTAATTTTGAGGAAAGTGCAGTTTCCTCCAATTCTGTGTGTTCAGCACAGTTAACTGGCATAGGAGAAATAAGCATGTAATTTCATTTTCTTCATTTTATTTTTTCTTGCATCCCATTCCATGATAGGAGCAGTTGTGCAGAAAGGGATCACTGATAGACAAAAAGTGACTTTATACCTGACTGTTTTTTTTTTTCTTTTTTTCTCTCTCTTTTTTTTTTCTTTTCACTTCATGGCCAAGCTCTTCAGAGTATGCATGAAATTCTCACTCCATACAAGTTAGTGAAAAAGCTCCCATTAACTTTACTAAATTTATAATTTCACTGTAGGATTCAGACTAACACTTACCAGAAGATCTATAACAAATTATAGCCTTAACAGCCTCTTTTGCTTGTTCCAGCACCCTATAAAATCAGTCTGGCTGCCACAGTGAGAGGAAGAAAGGTGTGTCTGATATTTTTAGTAGTAGTAATTGATGCTGTTGTCCCTTACCTACAACAAGAACCACAAAACCGTCCCTTTGGATCTCACTCCTCGCTTTCAAATCCAGTCCCACTTCTTCCTACATCTTTCTTTTCAGTAGAATCAAAGACCTCTGCCTCAGTCTCTCATCTTTTCAGTTGGGGAAATAATAATAAAAATAACAGTATTCAGGGTCATAAAACATTTTGGAGCCTAATTAAAATAAATGAGTCTGGACAGAGAAGGGAAAAAAAAATGAAAAGCCTGTTTTCATTTTGCAGATCATCTGTGAAGTTTGATCTGATTCTTTTTTTTTCTGCTAAGATAGGTGAAAGAAAGCTGTTCTATGACTATCAGATCACAGAATCACAGAATCACAGAATTGTAGGGGTTGGAAGGGACCTCGAGAGATCATCGAGTCCAACCCCCCTGCCAGAGCAGGTTCCCTACTGCAGGTTGCACAGGTAGGTGTCCAGGCGGGTCTTGAATATCTCCAGGGAAGGAGACTCCACAACCTCCCTGGGCAGCCTGTTCCAGTGCTCCGTCACCCGCACCGTGAAGAAGTTCTTTCGCGTGTTGGTACGGAACTTCCTGTGCTCCAGTTTAAGGCCATTGCCCCTTGTCCTGTCCCCACTGACTACCGAAAAGAGATTCCCCACCTCCATTTGCCTCATGCACCTAAGATATTTATAAACATGGATCAGGTCCCCTCTCAGCCTTCTTTTCTCCAGGCTGAACAGACCCAGATTACTGAGACTCTCCTCATAAGGGAGATGCTCCAGGCCCTTGATCATCTTTGTGGCCCTC
>WBMW01002610.1:20496-94440 GCA_013396635.1 Penelope pileata
ATAACCTTCTTCTCTTCCAATTGCTTGGAGATGGCATCCAGAACAAGCTGTTCCATCACCTTTCCAGGGACTGAGGTGAGGCTGACTGGCCTGTAGTTCCCTGGATCCTCCTTCTTGCCCTTCTTGAAGACCGGAGTGACATTGGCTATCCTCCAGTCTTCAGGTACTTCTCCTGTTCTCCAAGACCTGTCAAAGATGATGGAGAGCGGTTGGGCAATCACCTCTGCCAGCTCCCTCAGCACACGTGGATGCATCCCATCAGGGCCCATGGATTTGTGCATGTCGATCCCAGCCAGACGCTCCCAGACCATCCCCTCCTCCACCAGAGGGAAGCCCTCTGTTTCCCGGACTCTGTTTCTCACCTCCAGGGTTAGGGAGCCCCAAGGGGGAGTCTTTGAAGTGAAGACCGAAGCAAAGAAGGCATTCAATATCTCTGCCTTCTCAAAGATATTTTCAGGTACATTTTGTGGAGCATGATATCTTACTGGACTGTGTTTTCATTTTGTTATCAAAATTAGATTTCTCATCTGTAATTCATTAAATTCCATTTTAGAATATTTAAAATTAAAATAGTTTTATGTTTGTGCAGTGCTTGTGCATCCGGCTTTGCAAATACTAGTCTTATTATCTGTAAACAAAAGTTTTCTTACTTGAAAGGTGTCTATTTTTTCCACATTTTGAACTACAGTGAACAGAAACTGTACTTAGAGCTTGCCTCAGTCACAAGACTTGTTTGCCACAGCTTGTACTTCAAATGATTCCTTAACCTCTAAAAATGATTGAGTTGAATTCAACATTTAAGAACATCTAAATGTCATTATCTTCTCATTAGTAAGAGGAGTAAAAAGAAAAGAAATCCAAAGCAAGCTTAAGTAAAGATAGATTTTGCATGCACTTTCTCAACACATGTATCTTAGAGTTACGATGCCATAATTAAGAATAAATACTGAGAAGAAAAGGACAGAGCTGAGCCAAACTCTGTGAAGTTCAAACATGCAAACCCTCTCAGCTCCAGATGCGAAATGACATTGACTTGGGTGGAAATTTGCATAATGTGGGAAAGCTTGTTTCACACAGTTGTGTTTTCTCTGGAATGATCAATTTCCAAGTAGTATTTCAAAATATATGCAAAAAAAGAACTGCTTTTGAACCTCAGTAATCCCATATCCACTTGTAATGCACGAGAGAACTGTTAAAACTCTGACTCATCTGCAACACTGCTTATATTTAAGTGATCTAATTCTAAAATAGGCAAATAAATAAACTAAATTTAGAAGAAACTTAAATAATTAGAGAAATATCTAAATGCTTGAGGGCAAATCATGTTTTGATACAAGATCATACTGAGCTGGTTATCTGTTGATGGCATCATGTTTGCTGGAAGAACTTCTATTTCAGAAAGCACAGGTGTGTATCAGGCAAACAAAGCAATTTTTGTGGTGTCTATGCTTCTTATCTCCTTTTTATCTGTCCACATAGATTCTACAATAAGAAACAAGAAGATTTAGCTGAAGATATGATCTGTAACTGTAGGTATTTCAGAGATCTGAAATAGTCCTTTTAATTACTTGTATCATATTCTCTGACAACAATGTACATTGGGGGTTTGAAGAACGCCTCCTAATGATGAAATTGTTAATGTTAACCTCAAAGTTTAGTAGAATTTTCCTCAATTATTGAAAAGTTTATGGAAGCAAATAGATCTCGAAAATAATAGTAAGACATGACACTAGTTTTGGTTTCCCTCCCCACTGCAATTGAGAAATTGAATATTCAAAACCCTAATTTTCAAAAAGGTGAGTAATCCAATTTCACCTATTTACCTTAAGTACCACATTAAGAAGAATTTAATCTTAGGCCAAGAAGGCTCTCAGACGTTCAGAGATTTTCCAATATTCTATTCTATTATGTCTAAATCATTGTAGGCTTAATACTTTCATGTTTCTCTACTGCAATTACTGAGTTGTAAACTTTAAATAGTATTTTACTTACATTGTTTGAACAAATACATTACAAAGGAAATCTATTCTCACGTTTCAGTAAGGAGAACAATATAACTTTAGCACAGGTGGCTCAGAACCATGAATTCCTCAACTTGAATTAAGCTAAAGGGTTCAGAATTACATACTAAGAATAAAAAGACATCTGTAGAACGATGCTTGAAAATAACACTCTCATACCACTTATAAGTTAAGATTCAGAAAACTATGAAGTCACATGGAAACACAACATCTGCTTGAATTACTGTACACTGTGACTATTACTAAACAAAAATGAAAGCTTTTCATGAGATTTCTCACATTTTTCTACTTCTTAATATCTGTACAATAAAAAAATAACTTATTCAGTTTTACTTTAATTCTCTGAGCATCTTGTGCTGCAGAATTTGGATAAAAAAAATTAACTTTGAGAACATCTATGAAAAGCAACAGACAAAGAAAAGCAGACTGCTTTTGTTTCTTTGTACAAGTGTCCTTGGCAAGATGAAGTAAGTGAAATGAATCATGTGCTGTCACAGTTATTGGGTGATGACCGCTATCCTGATGACTTTATCTTAAGGTTAAGCTTAGAAAATCTCTCTGAATATTACAGCTTTGTTTCTCTCTCCATATTTCAGGCAGAAGTATACCTTTTTATTCATTCTCTGGCCCTCAAAATAGATGCAATTGGGTTTTGTTGAAAGAGTAAAATATTATTTTCTTCAGTTTTTGTGTATTTCTCTGAATACCAACTCATGACATTTTCTTGAACTTTTACAGTAAAATTCCATGTTATTTTGGGGGGATTATTTTCATTCACATATGAAAGCAAACTGTGATCTTTTCTCTGATAGTCTTCTGTAGCGATATCACTGCACAACTACCATATTAATACTTCTTCTTCTCTCTGTGCACTGAATTTCAGTTTTGCATATACATAAAAAGTCATTATATATGTATTTTTATGTATATATGTGTGTGTGTATATTTTGTATGTATATATTTTCATGAATATATATGTATTTTTCCAAATGTGGCTATTCATACATTGTGGCTACAATGTATCAATACAACATATCAATTAGAAATGTGGCTATTGATAACTTGATACGTTTCACAAAAATGATGCTGTAAAAATTCAAATAATTTGTGATGTGACAATACTGGCATTGGCTATTGTTGCCTTAGGCAGGTCTGTATTCATTCATTATAAACTGAGGCTGAAAATAAACTCACATCACAACAAATGATGTGATACAATTTCAGGGCACTCCCTGTTCATTAAGGTTGGGAACCTACATGTGTGGGGCACACCTCTTATTCAGTCAGTTTTATGTAGAAACATAACTACAGGATAGGAAGAGTGATGTAGTTTGGGGACGTGATGAGAGACTCATCTGGACCTGAGAACCCAGGAGCATCATTATTCCCAATAATACAATAACATGCTGACAGAAAAGATTAAAAAGTAAGTCAAGTGAAGAAAGTTAAACAAACTGTCCTTGCAAAGTTGTTTGCTAATATCCACAATTCAAAAACAACAACAACAACAAAGAAATGGAGATATGAAAAAAGAAATAAATTGTCAGAAGTGACCCATGAAAGCCATGTTCTCAAGCAAAGATAAGAATAGAAACTATTCTATTATATAATAGGCAATTTAACTTTAATGTAAGCCTGTATATGTGAGTTTAGATCACTTGACTAAACACGTGTGTCCAGTCCCATGTTCTTTGCCTGAGAGTATCCCAAGTATATTACACTTCCATTTCAGATGACATAGGTGTCTTACTGTCCTATATTACATCTATATATTACACATATTATACATTACATTATATGTATATATAATATACATATATTATATTATATACATTACATTATATGTATATATAATTGATATATATTATATATTACACATATATTACACATACGTCAGATGTGTACAGATCTCAGATGACACTAAACATAAAAATATGGAGAGTTAATAAAGTCTTTTATTGTTACAGTGTTGCAGTTTAAGAAGCACACAACCGACCAAATGAGGGAGCCTGATTTAGGATGACATGAACAGCTTTCAGGATTACATTGATGGTACTGATCAAAGGGTTGATGTGGGTGGATATGCATAGGCAATTTGTACAATCTGACATACAGAGAGAATCAGGAAATTGTCTGGAGCTGGCAGATGAGATTTGCAGAGAATCCACATTTAACTGGGAAGATCAGAGGATGTTTCAAGTTTCATCGGTTTACTATCTGTGGATAAGATAGTACTGAGTGCAATGGAAATGTAAGTGGCTTGCACACATATTTACACAGAATAATGTAGATATGGATGATTATTTGACAATCTGAATCCCAAATACTGTGACAATCAGTAGATACGTGGTGAATAGTCTACATCTTCCAGTACACAAATTTTCCGTTCAGGTTTCGTTCTGCTTAAATTCCCTTAATGTACATTACAGTCCATCTTGCTTCCTGATAGTTTTGATTAGGGTTTGATTCATTTGCCTTCATATAACTGTTTATAGCATGAAGAGGTCTGTAGGTAAATTAATGAGCCTCTAGATGATGCTCAAAAAGGAAAAGGTTATAACGCTTGCTACCTTGTGTGGACATTTCAGATACCCTAGGACATTTTAAATAGAAATGGACACTTATTTAGACAAAGTTGAACCCTTAACGTTTAACTGTGAAAAAACCTCTAACGGTCTTGATCATGGCCTCGCCATTAAAAAAAAAAATAGTACTAAGTATATGTAACACACTAAGTCAAGATGTCCTTACATGTTAAAAGTTGCAACCTTTATAACATTTATCATTTCTGCTCTCTATTAAGCCATGAAAAAGACAACAAGCTTCAACATAATCAATAGATGTATTTTTTTCACATACTTTATGCGTTACAAATGCAAGCAATGTTCTCAACTGATATTCCTGGAGAAGATACAGTGGATTAAAAGCCTGTGACATGATTTTCCTTTACACTCAGCTGATACAGCATGCCGTTATACTTCTGTTAGATTCTCTTAAACTGAAATAAAACACTTTTTAGGGCTTCTTCACACTGTGAAATAAATAAAAGTAAAGCCCTAGATTTGCACTACTGTATGTTTTTGGTGAGTCCTGACTACAGTTACATTCACAGAAATTTAGAGGAAGTTAGAGAAATCATAACCAATGATAGAAAAATGCTACTCATTGTTTCAAAGCCTATTTTAGGATTGCTGGTTTTTGTAGACTAAAACATAGACAGTATTATGTAAATTGAGGTCTCACGTAATTCAATTATTTAAGTTAGAAGTAAACTTAAGAACACTTTTTTTTTTCTTTTTGCTGCTTCATTCTTGAATGTTTTGATTTTCAGATCCTGAAATGATGGAGATGTAGAGCTTTGTAGACACTTGAAAACAGCACTCCATAACTAGTTCAAATTGAATACCTACAAATCCACCAGAGAAGATTGGAAGGATTAGTTTAGACTGTAATGATTGTAATCTAGCATTCCAAAGATTTTTCCAAAATTCTGCAAGTTTTTTTTTTTTAACAAGCTACTTAAAACGGAAGGAAAAAAGATAAAAATATACAAAAAAAAACCTTCAGAGTTCTACATATGCAGAATGTGCATGTTATTAAAAAAAATTAGAATAAAAGAATCCATCAGCAGGACAATATTGTTCTTTATTTTGCATGAGCAATCTATAGTAAATTTCCATTCTACTCTTTATGCTCTGAGAGTGTTATCGGAGGACCTCTTTTTCAAGTCATTATGAGATCATTCTTTCCTGTCTATAGAAATTGCACCAGATTGTAATGCAGTTTTCTTGAAAACAAAAATAAATTATATAGGAAAAGTTTAGTGGCTGCTCTGAGCCAGAGATGGGGGCAGATAGACTGAGAGAAAGGGGAAGGGAGAGGGGAAAAGGAAGAACAAGGGGAAGGAGAAGGGTAAGGGAAAGGGCAAGGGGAAAGAGAAGGGGGAAGGGGAAGGGGAAAAGAGAGAGAAAGGGGAAGGGAAAGGAAAAAGGAAAGTGAAAGTAAAAGCGAAAGCGAAAGCAAAAGGGAAACCGGATTCACATGAGCTGTAAAAGGAGAACCCTTTCATATGGAAAAAATATTATTATGGTCTTAACAAGCTCAATATAAAAAAAAACATATATTCTCTCCACTGCTATTCACCATAATTACTGTATTACTGTCTGAATAGTTTGAGTGAATAGCACAACATTAGTAAAGATGGTGGAATCTCACCCTAAGGTTTCAGTAAAACTCCTGTAAGACTGGAGATAAGCATACAAGATTGAATTTTATAGCAAAAAATCCAATACCTAACTTATGCCTCCATCTGCAGGATAAAATTGATATGAAAAAGGACAGGTTTTTTGCCTGGATAAAAGTGACAGTGTAGCAGTCTAAATGTGTACATAGCTGTTACTATGCTCCTTGCTATTTTGCAAAGTCCTCTGTGATACTTTTGTCATACAGCAGAGGTTGCTAAGAAACTAGAAACCAATTCCCTGATAATAATGGAAGCTTATTTGTAACCACTATAAAAGAATGTTGAAAGGTTTTGTAATTGATAAGGGAAGGTAAAGACAACTTATGACCTAATTTTCATTTATTTATTTATTTTATTTATTATTTATTTATTTCCTAGAAAAATTCAAACTGTTTTGAAACGTTTCTATAGACTATTTACTATCTAGGGAACAAAGTTACAAGTAATGTCGTCAGTAATGACTAAATGAATGTCATGTCATTTATCATCCTCCTTCTCCTGTCACTTATCTTAGATCTCATATTTACACCTTGCCTTTTGAACCAATCTTTGCTTTAATTTGTTTCATTTTTTTAAGGGAAATAAATAATAGAATCACAGAATCATAGAAAAATAGAATCACAGAATTGTAGAATCATAGAATCTTAGAATCATAGAATCGTAGTAATGTAGAACAGCTCAGATTGGAAGGGAGAATGAAAGATCATAGAATCATAGAATCATTTGAGTTGGAAGAGATCTTTAAATGTCATCTCATCCAACTCCCATGCTGCAAACAGGGACACATACAGCTAGATCAGGTTCCTCAGAGCCCTGCTCAGCCAGACCTTGAATGTGTCCAGGGACAGGGCTTCCACCACATCTTCAGGCAACCCGTTCCAATGCTTCGCTACCCTTATTGTAAAAGACTTCTTCCTTATATACAATCTAAATCTTCTTTTTTATAGTTTGAAACCATTTCCCCTTGTCCTATCACCACAGATCCTGCTAAAGAATTTGTCCCCCTCTTTCCTGTAGCTCCCCTTTAGATATTGAAAGGCCGTTATCAGGTCACTTCGGAGCCTTCTCTTCTCCAGGCTGAACAGCCCCAGCCCTCTCAGCCTGTCCTCACAGGAGAGGTGTTCCATCTCTTGGATCATTTCTATGGCCCTCCTCTGGATGTGCTCCAACAGGTCTATGTCTCTCCTGTGCTGAGAACTCCACATCTGGACACAGTACTCCAGTTGAGGTCTCACCAGTACAGAGTAGAGGGGTAGGGTCAGTTCTCTCAATCTGCTGGCCACACTTCTTTTGATCATCATGTCCAGCCATTCATTAGAAAAAGGAGTCCAGGTGCAATTATCTAACACCCTGTCCAATCACATCTTGAAAACATCCAGTGACAGGGGTACCACATCCCTGGGAAGATTGTTCATGTGATTGATTATTCTCACTGTAAAAAAAAAAGTCTTTCTTAAATCAATATGAAACCTCTCCTGATGCAACTTACACCCATTGTCATTTGTCTTTTATTGTGTCTCCTTGTAAAGAGAGAGTTTCTTTCCTCTTTGTAACTGCCCTTCAAGTACTGGAGTTTCATGATGAGGTCCTCTTGAGCCTCCTCTCCTCCAGCATGAAAACACCTTCAGTCATTTCTGATAGGGCAGGTTCTCCAGTCTTTTGATCCTTTTTGTGGCCTTCCTTTGTACCCTCCCCAGATGTGTCTTTTTTGAATTGCGAAGACCAGTAAAGACACATTACTTCAGATGCATCCTGTTAAGCACTGAGTAGTGTGGGATGTTCTCATCTCTATCTCTGCTGGTAATGTCCCTGTGATTATAACTCA
Source organism: Penelope pileata (assembly GCA_013396635.1). Classification (NCBI taxonomy): domain Eukaryota; kingdom Metazoa; phylum Chordata; class Aves; order Galliformes; family Cracidae; genus Penelope; species Penelope pileata. The sequence goes on from WBMW01002610.1 coordinate 28,586, forward strand.
GGAACTGATTTGCTTTCTCTGCTGCAACAGTACACTGCTTGCCCGTGTTCAGCTCTTTATCCACCGGGACCCTCAGATTCCTTTCAACAAGGCTTCTCATAGCCTGTAGTGGGATCTTCTGTTACATCACTGCAGGTACAAGACCTTGCACTTCTCTTTTTTAAATTCCGTACAGTTCTTGCTTGCCACCTCTTCCAGTCTCTCCGTATCTCTCTGTAAGATTGCTATCTCTTCTGCCACGTCCATCTCAACACTCAGTCTAGTGTCATCAGCAAACTTAGTGAGGATGTTTTCAATACCATCTTCCAGATAAGATGTTGAATAGTGTGAGGCCCAGTGCCAAGCCCTGGGGGAACCCACATATGACAGGTTACCAGCCTCGGTAAAAACTGTTGATCACCACCCAGCTGTGTGTGGTTTGTTAGCCAATTTCCTATCCATCTCACAGGACACTCATTCAATCTGTATCTTCTCAGTTTGTTGAGGAGAAGGCTGTGGGAAACAATTCTGAACTTTTTGGTGATGTCCACCTAAAAAAATCTGCTGGTCTCCCTATGCCAAAAAAAGATACTATTTTGTTGCAAGTTAGTCAGACTTTTGGTAAATCCATATTGGCTTTTCCCAGTGCCTGCTTCATTTGGCTTGTAATAGTTTCTAGATGCTGAATATTACTTTCCTACGGACTTAAGAAAGGCTAATTGGTCTGTAGTTTCCTGCATCCTGTTTTGTGCCCTTCCTGTAGATAACTGTGACATCTGTAGTCTTCTAGTCATCAGGGATAGTCTCTGATCTCCATGACTTTTCTGAGATATTAGACAGTGACCTTGCAATAATGTCAGATGGTTATGTGCTAATACAAAGCAGCTATATACTTATACAAATATATAATCATATTTTGGTCATAGAATTGGCGTTCATGCCTACAATTGTACTAGAGTAATACTGAATTGTAAAATTCAGACATGGCTTACTAAGAAAGAAAGAAAAAAAAGAAAGGAAGGAAGGAAGAAAACAAAAGAAAAAATTGGAAATATGTGAAGTTTTCTGTCTGGAACTTGTATAACATTGAATTTCAAAATGTACAATGGAACTATTACAGAATCTCAACATTAGCATGACAAACATTGATTCTTTTTCCCTCTATTTTTAATACCTTCAAGAGCTCTGTGCTCACAAGCTGATATAACATTATCGATCAATAAAGAAAGCCTGGTTTGATGGATTTTCTGAGGGCCAGGAGTCAAGAAACTCCTGTCAATCAATCTGTCTTTCTCAATGATTTGTGTGGTCTTCAGTCAATTGGTATTCAGTTTCAGCATTTGAAAAATGGGAACACTAATATTCCCCCACTTCACAAGGCTGTAGAATAATTAAGTAATCTTTACGCATTTCCTCTAACACTTAAAAGCGCTAGGTCTTACTTTCTTAATTTAGAAGGAGGATCTGGTTTGCTTCAATTCATACTAATCCAGAAGGGTTTTTGTAGAAGTGGCTGATGTATCTATAAGCAGAATAGTAACTTCAAAAGGTTGTGAATACCGATTTTGTTGACAGGGTGTTGTCAGAGCACAATACTCTCTGAACAGGTCCTTTTAAATATTCAGTGTGTGAAGGATGGGATGTTTAATAACAAAGACCAGGCTGGATGGGGCTTTGAGCAACCTGGTCTACTGGGAGGTGTGCTTGCCCATAGCACGGGGGTTGGAACAAGATGATCTCTAAGGTCCCTTCCAACCTAAACCATTCTATGATTCTATGAAATTGATGTATTTGATGTTATACATGATTTCTGATTTAGCAGGCTGACAAAAAATATACTGAAATCACACTACAGATGTAAGTTACACTTAGTAAAATGTAGCAATTGCAGTACCGTTTGATCACAATACCACTGTGATTCCTGTTACTTGTTTCTATAATATGCTCCTTGTCATGACACTGGGCACTGTCAGTCACTGGTAGTGAATACGTGGATTGAAGCCAGCTCAAGCCTGTTGCACTCTTCAAAGTTCTTTGCTAGGTGTTTACTTTGTATACATGATGTTAGGCTGAATTACATATTTACTCCCCCCATACCAGCCATACTAGGTTAACTCAGGGAGAAGCATTTACCCTACCAGTTGATCCAGCTGCTATCAGCTCAGGAAATGTGGGATAGACAAGTGGACAATGAGGCGGATAGAGATGTGGTTGACTCGCAGAGCTCAGAGGGTTGTGATCAACAGCGTTGAGTCTAGTTAGATGCCTGTAGCTAGCAGTATTCCCCAGCAATTGCTACTGCGCCCGGTCTTATTCAACATTTTCACCAATGACCTGGATGAAGGGATGGAGCTCACCCCCAGTAAGTTTACAAAGACACAAAGACACAAAGATACAAAGCCGGGAGAAGTGGTTGACATACCTCCTTTTTGGTGAGAATGTGGTCCAGCATAGCAACTCTCCTTGTTGGCTCTTCTCTCACTTGGAGAAAGAAGTTATCAGCAATACATTCCAACAAACTTTTATTTTGGAAGAAGATATACAACATTTATACTAGTCTGTTGTACTCCAAAAGAAGTTAAACATCTACTTTTCTGTCATGGTATGAATATTCTTAACGTAGCATCTGGGACAACTCACATGCATGATATTAGACATTTTTAAGTATATCATGTAACCAGAAACCATGTATATTAATTTTGATTACAATAAAGTGGGATGACTTTGTTGAGGTCAGTTTGACTTTGATTTGGAACACGTGTTTCAATCTTGGTAATAGAAAGTTTTTCTAATCCTGATCAAAATTTACCATTAATTTCTCACTTTCTCTGAACACACTGAACTCCCCCTAGACCACTGGCAGGACTTTGTATTGCTCAAAACAGTGGAGGATCATCAGTGATGTCCACTAATAGTAATTCACTTACATCTGCAGAAAATCAGGAATGTCTGTACTAGATATGAGACTTTAAATTGAACTGAGGGAGGATTAATGTTATTCAAACATGGTGTCACAAGGAAATAACACTGAACATTGACTTTCCATTTGATTTTGGAAACTGAAGTGAGATAAGCTGTAAAGAAACATCTTACATTGCATTTGCAAGTGATAATATCACTGTGGGGGCTGCCACCTGACCTGTAGTTGCAGAGCTCGCACAAAAATAGCTTCTACTAAAATTGTAAATAATCTGATATTTTATTTAAGAAAAACAGTTACCTGTATAAAGTTTATATCATAGTTCTAAATAATACAGTTTTATACAGAGTTCTAATGCAGAAGTTTATCCATCTATATATGCCATAATTTTGATTTCATTTAAGATCTTTATTACTTGGACTAGAAGTTTCATCTCAAAACCAGGAAGCTAGGTACAAGTATCAGCTTTTTTTTTATTTTTCCAAGCAAAAAATGCAGTGACAAAACAATTTGACTTTTTGCAGACAGTGTGCATGCTTTTGCTGTTATGTAATTTTCTCGTTGTATTGAGCTAAAGGAACTGAAGGTTTTGTACAGAATACTCAGTTTAACATGCACAAGGCTTTCCATTTTGGTAGTTTGATTACTGCAGATTCAAGGCATAAGAGAATTACAGAGTCACTCAGATTAGAAGGGACCTCAGGAGATCTCTAGTCCAGCTTCCACTGAAGGAAAGTTCAACACCAAATTCAGACCAGGTCAATGAGGGCTTTATCCAGCTGGATCTTGAAAACCTCCAAGGACAGTGATGCCCCACTTCTGTATTCATATATGGAAATCAGCTTCTCCTGTTTATTTTCAAGTTGTGTGCATTTGCCTACATGCACCTGACATGGACCACAATCTGGCCTGTTTTATCCTTCAGAAGACCTCACTTGCTCCCATCACTCTGCCCCATGTACACCCATGTTACCTTCCTTCACCTAACTGCAAGCTCTTATCATCATCTGCTGATGTGCCTAGTTTATACAACATCCTGGATTGAAGGCCAGTAAACAACAAACCCCCTGTGGTAGTAGGTCTGGTTAGCAGGTGGGTGCCTTCCTCTCCTGCAAAACAGTCTCAAATCACTATTTCCTACTGCTTTCTCTCAACTATTTCAGGACAGTATCAACCCTGTAAAGCCATATCTGAAAGCCAAGGAGCCTTTCTCTTGCTGCCAGAGATTACAGATTCCCATAATCCCTTTCTTGGGAGTGTCCATCCACATTCATTCAAGTGTAGTCTTTCATTGTCCATCCCTCTTTTCACTGTGTAGCTCAGCCTCTTGCTTTTGCAGAGTCTCTGTGAAGATCACCCAAACCTCCTGCTCTTCCTCCCTGATTCTACACAGTCTACTTTCCTCCCATCACAGGTTGAATGTACTACCCTGCACCAGGGAAAGCAATCAGACATGAATGCTGGGAAGCAACATTCCCCTTCTGAAACATTGCCTGGCCCATGTCCTCCAATGTGCCAAGGTGTTTCCTCCAGCCAAGGCTGAGTGCTGACCCTGGTGAGAACACCACCATTGCTGTGTAGTCTCACCCTGTCTGGAGAAGAGTTTCTGGATCCTCTTTGCACTCATTGCCAAGCAAAGTGCCCTGCAAGCATTCGAGACCCTGGTAGCTCTCCATGCTTGCTGGACACTGTGGTCTCACTCAGCAGATAACTGTCCTCACTATAAGTGAAAATAGATCATTCCCTTGTCAGAACGCAGTTGTTTAGCAAACAACCAAAGAGAATACGAACACAGAGGAATCAGTCTCCTGGTTTTGAGTTTTTGGTAATAAACTAACTAGAGAATTTTCTTGATTGTTTTTTTTAATTGATGCTTCATTTTAACTTCAGAAATAGTCGAGCATGTTGTGATTTATAACTAAACGTCCATGAACATAGAAGTGTTAATAATAAGTAATTAGACAAAAAAAAAAAAAAAAGTGAAATATGTTCTTCACAAAATCAGAAGTACTGAATATTTTAAAGGACAAAAAAGAGATACAAGGGCTTCAAAGGAGCTTTTTCCCCTCTCTTCTCCTTTACTGGATTATATTGGCACATATTCAAGTGATTAATAAAGCAGATCTCCTGTTAGCATACAATTTTCTGCAAAATTGGTTATTACTCTTGTTAATCATATGTGAGGTAAATAAAAATGTTTTAAGTTTCCTGGAATCACTTTTACAATCATACATAACACTTTTTAGAATTTTGTCAGTCTTCAAGCTTTCAGGATGAAGCAGTCCCTGTGTGCTATTTCCTGCTGATAAATATTTAAGGAAATTTCAGTTTAACACTCCAAGTACTTGTTTCAGAATGTAGTATGAGGAAAGTGCAATAGATTGCTAGAGTGTGCACACACACACACAAACAGACACACACACAAATCGCTTGAAACTCAAACACTTTGATTTCTTGAGAAGTATGAATGTTTTCATTTTTGATTTCTTGAGAATCACAGAATCACAGAATTGCAGGGGTTGGAAGGGACCTCGAGAGATCATGTATGAATGTTTTCATTTTTGATTTCCCAGGATGGTCATCTTGATATTCTTAGCATGATTCTTATTGCTCAGTTAATGCTATCAAAGTAAAAGAATTAGAAAAATCTGTCTATACATATCCAGACACATTTTAGAATTCTACAGCTAAATTTTGATATTTTCAACTGCGTTGGATACATATTCTTTTTTGACTGATCTGTGCACATACACTTCTCTAAAAGAACCTGAGCAATCAATAGCCTAGAAATTCAAGCTGTGAGAAGGAAGCAGTTTCACAGAATCACAGAATCACAGAATTGCAGGGGTTGGAAGGGACCTCAAGAGATCATCGAGTCCAACCCCCCTGCCAGAGCAGGCTCCCTACTGCAGGTTGCACAGGTAGGTGTCCAGGCGGGTCTTGAATATCTCCAGGGAAGGAGACTCCACAACCTCCCTGGGCAGCCTGTTCCAGTGCTCCGTCACCCGCACTGTGAAGAAGTTCTTCCGCATGTTGGTGCGGAACTTCCTGTGCTCCAGCTTAAGGCCATTGCCCCTTGTCCTGTCCCCACTGACCACTGAAAAGACGTTCCCCACCTCCATTTGCCTCCCACAACTAAGATACTTATAAACATGGATCAGGTCCCCTCTCAGCCTTCTTTTCTCCAGGCTGAACAGACCCAGCTTACTGAGCCTCTCCTCATAGGGGAGATGCTCCAGGCCCTTTATCATCTTTGTGGCCCTCCGCTGGACTCTTTCCAGGAGGTCCCTGTCTTTCTTATACAGGGGAGCCCAGAACTGGATACAGTACTCCAGCTGAGGCCTGACCAGGGCAGAGTAGAGGGGAAGGATCACCTCCCTCGACCTGCTGGCAATACTCTTTTTAATGCACCCTAGGATCCCATTGGCCTTCTTAGCCACCAGGGCACACTGCTGGCTCATGGCCAACCTGTCATCTACCAGGACCCCCAGGTCCCTCTCTGTAGAGCTCCTCTCCAGCAGGTCGTCCCCCAGCCTGTACTGGTACATGCGGTTATTCCTCCCCAGGTGCAAGACTCTACACTTGCTTTTGTTGAACCTCATCAGGTTCCTCTCTGCCCATCTCTCCAGCCTGTCCAGGTCTTGCTGAATGGCAGCACAGCCTTCTGGCGTGTCAGCCACTCCCCCCAGCTTCGTGTCATCAGCAAACTTGCTGAGGGTGGACACAATCCCCTCATCAAGGTCATTGATGAAGACATTGAACAAGACTGGACCCAGCACCGACCCCTGGGGAACACCGCTAGTTACAGGCCTCCAGCTGGACTCTGTGCCGCTGATCACTACCCTCTGAGCTCGGCCAGTCAGCCAGTTCTCAACCCACCTCACAGTCCACTCATCTATCCCACATTTTCTCATCTTTGCTATCAGGATGTCATGGGAGACAGTGTCAAAAGCCTTGCTGAAATCAAGGTAGATGACATCCACTGCTCTCCCCCCATCTACCCAGCCAGTGATGTTATCATAGAAGGCTACCAGGTTGGTCAAACATGATTTCCCCTTGGTGAATCCATGCTGACTACTCCTGATAACCTTCTTCTCTTCCAATTGCTGGGAGATGGCATCCAGAACAAGCTGTTCCATCACCTTTCCAGGGACAGAGGTGAGGCTGACTGGCCTGTAGTTCCCTGGATCCTCCTTCTTGCCCTTCTTGAAGACCGGAGTGACATTGGCTATCCTCCAGTCTTCAGGCACTTCTCCTGTTCTCCAAGACCTGTCAAAGATGATAGAGAGAGGTAGGGCAATCACATCCGCCAGCTCCCTCAGCACACGCGGATGCATCCCATCAGGGCCCATGGATTTGTGCACATCCATCCCAGCCAGACGCTCCCGGACCATCCCCTCCTCAACCAGAGGGAAGCTCTTCTCAACCGGAGGGAAGCCCTCCATTTTCCGGACTCTATCACACACCTCCAGGGATGGGGAGTCCCGAGGAGGACTCTTAGAAGTGAAGACTGAAGCAAAGAAGGCATTCAATATCTCCAGTTTCAGGAAGTTATTTTTTTCATGTTCTGCCTGCTTCTCTTACTAACATTTAAAGACAAAAAGAAAAAGGAGAAAGGAAAATTCTCTTTAATAATTGTAAAGTGTAAGGGAGATCTGTAAGTGTAAGGGAGATGTGTAATTGTAAGGGAGAGTGTAAGTGTAATAGGATAGATGTTACAGCGTTCTGAAATTTGACTGAAATGGAGGGCTAGATTTTATAGTTGTATCTTCTTATTGTATATTTATACATATACATATATATATATAGTTGTATATTCTTATTGTATCTTCTTTTATACTATCTATCTGTATTCTTTTATGCTTTAACATTGATAAAGAAGAATGTTGAAACATGCTTTAAATCATAATTCCGTAAACGTCACTGAAAATAATTTGTTGTTTTAAGCAAAAAACAAACAAAAATCTCCTATTCGGTGTGTTTTAGGATGAGGTCTCCAATTTCTGGGAGATTGGAAGGACCTAATATGAAATGCAGAGTTTATTTTTCATGTTTTCATTATTTAAATTAAAAGAACACAGACTGCATGTGTTTGATTGGGCATAAACATAGGGTTTATACACTATATCCACATAAACATGTGTAACTTCTTCACCAAAGGATGCATAAAGTAGAAAATATAAGTTTTTTTATTTAGTATTTCCAACATTTTCCAGCATTTTAAAAAATTCTTTTTTTATTATTTGTTTTTAGATATGTCTTGTAAAGTGATGCGTGGCTTATACAATCTTCAGCAAAATCTGATCAATGTAATATTAGGAACATCAATGAAGAATAAATCTTTGAAGAAAAATGCATGTTTTCTTGTACAGTCTCCTCTCCAGATGGCATCAAGAAAAGTACTTTTGATGATCTTCTAAATCACATAACTCAAACCTACTATTTTTTCTACAGAAGGAATTCTATTCTTGACAGACTATAATTCACAAACACCTTGATGTGAATGAAAACAGAATACCGATAAAAATAAATGTATTCAGTTTGCCTAGGTTATCTCGAAGTGAACGTGCCATTTAATGAGGTTTGAAATGGTTAGGTCTTGGTAACGGTTATTGTGGGACACTAACATCTGTAAGATTGAAAGATATGTTAAGCATTGCGGTTTAAAAGTGTTAAAACTGAAGATTCGTGTCTGTCATTATTATCTGTTAAAAGCAGTGAAATTAAAATACTACAGAGAGTAGTCTCTCAGTCTTCTGCTTCAGTCTAACCAGAACAAAAAACATTTTTTTTAATGTATATACCGTGAAAATACACTGTGTGAACTACATAGCCTTAAGCATAGAAAAATACAAAGGATCAAGGGCTGACAAAAAGAACAAGAAGTCTGAATATGAGCATATCTACTTGTCTTTTTTTTCAGAGCCCTGAGAGTATTTTGCATTCATATTGCAAAATCTAACAAGAGAGAATAAATGCTAAATTTCTATTCAATAGACAGAAATAAGGTCTGTGCATAACCAGCTGTGTTCTGTCTTTGAACAGTAAGAGCTCGTACCTTCCAGGTGAGATGTGACAGCAAAGTTCACAGTGCTTGATAAAGATCAAATCTGTATACTTTCAAGAGGCAAAGTTGCAGACTGACTGAGGTCAAAATTTACTGTGAGCCAGTAATATAGATTACAGTTCATGTTCTTCTGGCATCTTTGAGACTCTGCTTGGCTTCCACTGAAATCAATAGACAAATCTCAATTGACATGATGCAGCCTTGGGCTCTTAGATTCCTGCTTTCTTTAAAATAGGTAATAGCATTATAGAAAAGGTCAATCATATACAATTTACTCATGCAGCCAGTGACTTGGCAAGTGAATATAATTATTTGGATAGAAGGGATTTCTCAGATGGGTAATGCTTTGAAGATCAGACTTACAGTGTAAAATATTTCATGATTCCTAAGTATAAGAAGATCAAAATTCCATATCATTACTTTCTTTGAAAACAATATATGTACTCTGCAATAGCAGCACCTGAGAGTTTGCTATTACAGCTCATTGAAACGACTCAGTTGCATTTTTTTTTTTGATAGGGAAAAATAATAGACTTCTTGTCATTTATTTTTAATTCTAAAAGACATTTTTTAATTAAATATTGTTATTTTGATATATGTTGACTAGTGAGAGACTTCAAAAAGACTTGTAATGCACATTTTTATGTATTTTTTTTCTAGTAATGAGAAACAAGATATTAATGGATATTTTAAAGAAATAGGGCTCAGACTTTCCAAAATCTGAACACCTACAAGCTTCTGAGTTATAATACAAATTATTCAAATATTACTGTAATAACAATTACACTGGAACAGAAATATAAAGAATAAGGATTTCATACTTATCCTACCTTTGCCACAACCTCAAAACACAAATTTACAACTGCAATTAAGTGTATGGAAAAACAAACTGCGATAAATGTGTAATTCTGTAGTACAAAAGAATTGAGAATGTATAAAACGTACAGAAAAAGAAAGAGACAAATGCACTTCAACTTTAGTTTCTTAACCTTCTTAAGCAATTCTGAAAATTCTTAAGCAGTGTAACTATCCTTAACAGGGAATGTACTGCCACTGTCTTATTGAAGAAACCATTAAGCAGTTTTGAATTTTCATTACTGATGGCATTCTTATGCTTTCTCCTCTGTAGTCTAAGAGAACTCACTATGAACATTATGCTGGATGACTGTATTCTCATTGTTCGGTTGTTTCTCTAGTATTGCTTGGGGATAGTGTAAGGTAAAGAATGGAAACAAATAGCATACAAACAATTCTTTAGGATATTTGTGAAGCAAACCACAAACATTTTCTAGTTCCACCTTTCTTTATAGCAGCGTGTTCTAAAAACAAAACAAAATAAAACAAACAAGTGTTCTAAAAACAAAACAAAATAAAACAAACAAACAAACTATTGCCCCACTATCCTCATCAGGAAGATGAGGATTTTTTAAAGTATTTTTTGCTTATACTTAATCTACAGCTGCTGTTTTTTAGCCTAAAGCCATTACACCCTGCCCTGTCACTAAACTTCCTGATAAAGTGCCTCTTCCTCATCTCTCTTGTAGGCCCCCATCCACTATGTACTGGAAGATCTCTACAATGTCATCCCAGAGCCTTCTCTTCTCTAGGCTAGAAAACTCTAACTTTCTCAGTCTTAAATTTATGTAACTCAATGTAGGAACAGTAAGACAGATTTATTATTATTTTTTTTAAAGCATGCTGAGGACAGGACAAGGGGAAATGGCCAGAAACTGGAGCATAAGAAGTTCCGCACCAATATGCAAAAGAACTTCTTCACAGTGAGGGTGACGGAGTGCTGGAACAGGCTGCCCAGGGAGGTCATGGAGTCTCCTTCTCTGGAGATTTTCAAGACTGGTCTGGATGCCTACCTGTGCAACCTGCTCTAGGGAACCTGCTTTGGCAGGGGGCTGGACTCAATGATCTCTAGAGGTCCCTTCCAACCCGTACAAATCTGTGATTCTGTGATTAACGTTCAACATTTTCAGTTACTGCTTTCAAGACACTGGAAGACGAATATTCTATTTAGGCCTTATTTAAGGAAAAAAAAAGCAACAAAAAACAAAAAACTCAAACAGTATACTTATTTACCTACTGTGAGAACAAATAACATACAAACAGTGTTAGAAAAATAATTTTTCTGCAATTTTTAGAGAAAAAGATCTCCAAGAGAGGCCGTTAAGACTCACTGAAGAATGTGTTACTATGGAAAAAAAAATGGCCTTTAAAAATAAAAGTAGAAAATAAATTCATGACGGCGTTTCATGGTAATTTATGTAGGGTATATGTAGTAGCAGATCACATGTTAGTATAGTCAGCATTAACCATACTTAAACATATAATCACATATCTGTTGAAGAAACCAAAGTAAGTAATACCGAGTTTCTGACAGCTTTTCACTTTGTATGTCAGCTGTGTGTGAAAATATCATTCGTGACCTGGCATAAAATTATGTTGATGTAGATTGATAGTAACTGATCTGGCATTTTTCAGACTGTGATGATCCTTTTGAACATTTGATAATAAATTTGAATGATAAAGGTGAACTGGTACTTATTCTGCATGTAACATTGACACAGTATGTTTGATCAAGTCCCCCAAGGGGGAATGGTTTTAAGCTAAGGAGGGAAGGTTTAGATTAGACATCGGGGGGAAGTTCTTTACTGAGAGTGTGGTGAGGTGCTGGAACAGGCCGCCCAGAGACATTGTGGATGCCCCAACCCTGGACATGTTCAAGACCAGGTTGGATGGGGTCCTGGGCAATCTGACCTAGTACCTAATCTGGAGGTTGGTGGCCCTGCCTGTGGCAGGGGAGTTGGAACCTGATGATCCTTGGGGTCCCTTCCAACCCAGGCCATTCTATGATTCATTTTATGATTTTATTACTTTACTATCCGATTTAAAAGTTTGAAAACTCAGTTAAATAGGAAATAACTGGAATGCCTTGATGGGATATAGCTTATGAGACAAATATATAATGACAATACTGATGTTAGTAGCCACTTCAAATAAAAAAAAATATTGCTTAAATTGCTTTCACTGAAGAAATCTGAACTGTACACAAATTCAGGTCTGGAAGTGTACTCATACCATATCTCATTTGTATGGTCAGACAGGTGCCCTCCCCACCAAGAAGGTTAACATTATTCTTAATTGCATTATGCAAAATATCCCCAGCAGGTCAGGAGAAGTGATCCTTCAGCTCTACTCAGCATTGATGAGGCTGCAACTGGAGTACTGCGCCCAGCTCTGGACCTACGTAATCAGCTCCAGTGCAGGGGCATTTCTCAGTGAAGTGGGGGATTATGGCATACAAGTGTATGTTAACTGTTAAGAATTTTCTTTGCAGTCTGGGACTTCTGTTGCAATCCTGTGTCTGAATCTTTCCAACTCCACATTTTAATGTGAAAGCACAGACAATTTACTCCATAATTGGTACTGTTACAAACTAGAGTTAAGCTAAAGAAAAATTTAAGTAATATTGATTTTACTGTTAGCTTATTATGGCTAGAACATGCTAATTATCTCAGGCCAAGACAAACCCAGGCAAATTCCCATGTTTTCTTTTTTTTTTCTTTTTTTTTTTTTGATAGGTTAATAGGCCAATGAATAGCCTATGACCTCTCATTAGTAAGAACAAAATTCAGATCATATTTGTTATCAAATCATACAATGAAGTTTCATAGTTATTATCCTAACCTTTATAAGACAGTGAATCTGAAAGATCATTAGTATGAGAAACTTCTTAGAGCACTGTCAATGTTAGATACGCAAGTGGATGTTGAAATGGTTTTCTAAGAGAAATATTGCTCAGTTATTTTGTCTCAATTACAGTTTCTTTTATATACTTTGTTTGTTAATATGGAACATGCACAACATATTGCCAGAAAAGATGATTGAGCTTTCCTATTTATCTACTTTATGCTTGCCTTGCTGCTGTACACAATAATGTTGTCATATTATTGACTAGATTGTATGATGCGGTTATTTCTAGTAAAAGATGGTGAATACTGAAGACTTCTATTTTTTCCTCTTATATCTTCAGTTCATACATTGCATTTTACAAAGTAGTTCTAGATTCAAGAGTGTACACAGAGACACATTAACCAGAGACAGGGGAGGGAGACATCAATGTTATGCTTAAATCAACACAGGTACCTAGCTACATTAAAACTTTTTAGATGTATTGCATCTTTCCCTTTTTTGATATTTTGAAAAAAATATATATATATATTTTGAAAGATATCAAAATAATATATATTTTTATGCATGGAAATTAGTATGCATGCATGAACTTAAACATATAAATCATTTTATTGTGGTAGAGCATACAGAAGGATCAAATGAAAAACCATATGCTATGAGTACATCCATAGGTTGATCTTTTCCCCCTTTTTTTTTCCAATATTTTTTCAACATTGTCATTCTTAAGTATGACTTTGTTAGTTTTTTCCCCTATATTAACATGATATGAATTTTTCCTTATGGATAGCTTCAGTGTTGATTCCATAATTTCTACTTATATATAAATGTATGTGCTGAAGTAATTTTACTCTGACATTCACTTGAATCCTCTGAATATATTGTTTGGTTTTGTATCATCTTCTTAGTCATTAACTTGTTGAATTACGCAATCTAGAAGTTATAGATTTTGCTCTTGGATCCTTCCTTCTAGTATCTTAATAATTTTCTTGAATAACGGTTTGAATTCTACTTTTCTGTAACAAGGAGTGGGATTCCAGATTGCACAAATCTATATATAATAATGAGATTCAGCTCCAGATTGCAGACAACTAAATATAGGTGTTTACAATCTGGAGATGAATCCTATTTTAGTTTTGGGTGAGTAAGTTGAAGATCAAAATATGATCTTGCATGATTTCCGAGGTTTTGTTTAACTTCCAAGCTTTTTCCTTCATAAGGAAGGGAGCAGGAAAGAATAAATCTAGTCTTCTGAACTATACCTTTCTCACATCAAAATCAGAATACTCTTAAGATATGTTTACAATTTGGTAATGTAAAATATAAATATATTGGAGAGCTAGAGTTAATAGCAGAGAACAATTAATTGAATTAGAGTTAGTTATTTTGCACCTAGTAGTCCGTGTTACAGGTACAGACTGGGAAACGTGGTTGGAGAACAGCTCAGCAGAAAGGGATCTGGGGGTGCTGGCTGACAGTAGGTTAAACATGAGCCAGCAGTGTGCCCTGGCAGCCGAGAGGACAAACCGCATCGTGAGATGCAGCCCAGAAGGCCAACTATATCCTGGTCTGCATCAAAAGAGGGATGGCCAGTGATGCAGGGAAAGTGATTGTTCCCCTCTACTTTGCCTTTATGAGGTCCCACCTGGAGTACCGTGTCCAGCTCTGGGGTCCCCAACACAAGAAAGATGTGGATTTGTTAGAGTGGGTCTAGGGGAAGGCCACGAAGATGGTCAGAGGGCTGAAACACTTCTACGAAGAGATGCTGAAGGAGCTGGGCTTGTTCGGCCTGGAGAAGAGAAGGCTTCAAGGAAACTTGTGGTCTTTCATTAATAAGGGGAGCTTTACTTTCATTAATTAAAGGGAGCTACGCAGTTTTTATATGGGTAGATAGTGATAGGATATGGGGGAATGGTTTTAAACTAGAAGAGAGGATGTTACAAAGAAATTCTTTACTCAGGGAACGGCGAGACACTCTCTGAGTAGTTGTGGATGCCCCATCCCTGGAGGTGTTCCAAACCATTTTGGATGGGGATCTCAACATTCTGATCTAGTGGGGGGCATGCGCCCACAGCTGAGGTGTTGGAACTGGAAGTTCTAAAAGATCCCTTCTAATTTGAGCCATCTATGATTTTATGATACTATGATTCTATGATTTCTATAAAAATATTTAATTTAAATTGTATTAAAAATACAGAAGTATATTTTAACCATTGGTGATGACAAAACAAAATAATTTGTGGGTATTTCACCTTAAATAAAGAATTAAGATTTAACTTCTTGGCAGACTGTATGATTGAACCAAATTTTGATATATCCAGATTTTCCATGGGAAGATGATTCTGAATTGTAGAATAACTTTAATAATTTTTTTTTCTCTTCAGACAACTGAATTTATGCAGAAGCTTTGCATCATATTTCAAAGTAACTTCATATATTTACTGTAATAAATTTCTAAATTAATTAGATTTTTGAGAATATACTGTTCCTACTGATTGTATTTCTCATTGCCAGTAAATTCTATATAAATTATATCCAGTATTTTCTGTTACTATATTTTTAATACTTTTAAGCAGGAGGAAATTAAAATACAGCAAAATGTAATCAATTCTATACCCTGAGCTTAACTAGACTTATTTTTATTATTGATATTACAATATTATTCTACACAAACTCTGGCTTTCAACAAAGTTAATGATAATTCAAACTTCTTTTTAAGATGTACACTTGAATGCAAGAGTCATAAACGCATAGCTTTTTGTTTTTGTGTGGTGACGAAAGAAAAAATAATCTTGGGTACTTACTGAAGATGTATGTCTTATCAAATACAAGCAATGGAATTTTCAAGGAAAACTTGACCTAAAAGCTGAATGACTGAATGTCATATAAGAGAATATTTAATTGTCAAATTAAAATATGTAGGCAAACAGAATGTCAGTTCTCTATGCCTTAACTGATATGACAGACACAAAACCACAGTAATTCCTCCTTTACTCCTTCAGAAAGGCCTGAGCCTTTCTGGGAACTGAAAATAACTGACCTAGGGACTGAAAATAACTGACTTAAGGTATCGCTGTTTTTTTCTAAACTGTGAATGTAATGTTACTTGTTTGTGTTTTGACATCACATCTCATACAATTTCCCACCTTCCTTCTGATGTTGATGAAATCTCTACACATAAGTAATCATAGTTTTGGGTGTTATTTATTTTTCTGGATTTCTTTGATGTAAATCATTATAAAATGTAAAGACAACTGGTCAAATTATGTATAAGAGAAAGTATCAATCATGAAAAAAGTTTCATTGCACCATGAAATCAGACCTAAACAGAATGTGTTAAATCCTATTTGAAATAATGTAACAAACTGTTTTGTCATTTGGCTTGTTTTAATTATCGTAGTTTTTATCATTAAATATTTATATGTGACTGTTACTGTTATCACTAATGAACTTAAAAATTGTTTGCTAGCTAGCATCTTGGTTGATTTCAGCTAGAAGAAACAGATAGAAGAGGATAAATTTTGTTAATATAACGCAAAAAAGCAGAAGTTTGATTTTAGCACTGTTACCTCTTTCTTCTGTTCTTTGAGATACATTATTTTGTTGAATAAAAGTCGATTGAATAATACAAAAAACATTAAGATACAATAACATTGTTTCTTGTCAAGGAAATATCCTCAACCAGGAAATATCAACATCACAGTTTCTCCATTCTTTCTACATAGCTGAATACATACATAAGAGCAATGATATGAAGTAGCAGTTATTCCAAGAAAGTGAAAGGGCCAAAAGGATCCAACTACCCTTGAAGATTAAATTTCAGGTATTGTATAATTTTCAAATTCTTTATATAACATGCTTCCTGTCACAGTTGGTCTTTTCATAAAACATACAAACAAAAAAATCACACCATAAACATTATATCAAGAATTTTCTCTTCTCTTTATAAAGTTTCCTCCAAGAATGTCTGTTGGATTAACACCATCTCTACCAATTTAAATAGAGACTCTGCTCTAGGCAGTTTATAGGCAAAGAATAGAACAAATTAGGTCTATATGTTTGAGGTGTCTCTTGAACACTCCCAACTGTAACAAGTCAATTATTGTAACACGGCTTTTAAAAGCTAACTTTTTAAAAGTTAGAAGGTACCCATCTGGTTTCTCATACCAAGTTCTGAATGTACAGTTCTCTTGGCTGTCTTCTGTTGTATATGCTTTCGTTGTGCAGATGTCTCAGATGTTTCAAAAAGAAGTGGGAACTGAATTTATAAAAACTTAATAATGTCCGAATGTCTGAGAAATGCTAAACTTTAGTTAGAACTTCCACAAGATGAGTAGCAGTTGGTGGCGGACTTGTGGGATTGGAAAATTTCATTTAAGTATTTGTGAGTTATGGGTTGGAATTGTCCTTCTCTGTGCTACTTTGACAACAGAAAATTACTGAAAGCACAGAAAAGATGAGAGCTTGATTTCTCTCCTGATTCCTTTTATCCATAAGTTCTATAGAGTCAAAGCAGTGGATTTATACCTGTAGTGCTTAGCTAGATTTCAGGTGACAGTTTAGACATTTCTAATAGGCCTAGGAGGACTCAGAGTACTTTGTCAAACTTTCAGAAATTTGAACACTTAACCTCTAGAATGTCTTTAATAAGAATATGCATACAAGTATTTCTAATTGTTATAACTAGATCAAATAAGGACAGATTTTCACAGGAATGGCAAGAAGGGAATTCATTATGCAAAAGTCAGTTCGCTGCCAAATTTCAAGTCCCTATCCTATGGTTTGGTGTTACAACAGTATTCCAAGGAAC
Organism: Penelope pileata; assembly: GCA_013396635.1. Taxonomy (NCBI): domain Eukaryota; kingdom Metazoa; phylum Chordata; class Aves; order Galliformes; family Cracidae; genus Penelope; species Penelope pileata. The sequence goes on from WBMW01002610.1 coordinate 46,061, forward strand.
AGATTGCCAGAATTCTATTAACATTCAAAAACACTGTATTTCCTGTATATTTCATGCAATAGCTGAAGTATTTCATACTAGAAGTTAAAAATATACTAAGCATTGTGAAAATTTCAGCATGAGGTAATTCTTAACCTAACAGAGTAAAGTCTGAATAAATGATAATCACCTGAAAACTGGTCCAAAACTCAAAAGTTTCTGGGAACACTGAAAATGAAAGTTGGTAGTAACAGAACAGAAGAGACTTGTCAGAACAACACATCTTCTTCAAGGAAAACACTTTTGAACTTATAAACTTCACATTAAACTTCTACATTAAACTCTGCGTAGAGTTAAAAAGAACCCTATTTGTGCAAATTAAATCAATGGAACTAACTAGTGGACTAAAATTATTAGGATTTAGATGGAATACTAAAATAGCAGAGAAATATCATAGAATCATAGAATGGTTCAGGTTGGAAGGGACCTTAGAGATCATCTTGTTCCAGCCCCCGTGCTATGGGCAAGGACACCTCCCACTAGACCAGGTTGCCCAAAGCCCCATCCAGCCTGGCTTTGAATACTTCCAGGGAGGGGGCATCCACAACTTCCCTGGGCAACCAGTTCCAGTGTCTCACCACCCTCACCGTGAAGAATTTCCTCCTTCTATCTAGCCTAAATCTACCCTCTTCCAGTTTATAACCATTACCCCTTGTCCTATCATTACCTGTCCTTGTGAAAAGTCTCTCCCCAACTTTTCTGTAGGCCCCCTTCAGGTCCTGGAAGGCTGGTATCAGGTTCCCCCGTAGTCTTCTCTTCTCCAGGCTGAACAGCCTCAACTTTCTCGTAGGGGAGGTGCTCCAGCCCTCTGATTATCTTCGTGTCCCTCCTCTGGACCCGCTCCAATAGCTCCACATCCTTCTTATGTTGGGGGCCCCAGAACTGGACACAATACTCCAGGTGAGGTCTCACGAGAGCAGAGTAGAGGGGCAGAATCACCTTCCTCGACCTGCTGGCCACGCTTCTCTTGATGCACCGCAGGATGCGGTTGGCCTTCTGGGCTGCAAGTGCACATTGCCAGCTCATGTTGAGTTTCTCATCAACACACACCCCCAAATCCTTCTCCTCAGGACTACTCTTAAGCCATTCTCTGCCCAGCCTGTATGTGTTTTTGGGATTGCCCCGACCCAGGTGCAGGACCTTGCACATGAATTTTATATTTAAATATTTATAATATATCTAATATTTATATTTAATAATATATAATGACAATAATTTAATAATAAATAACAATATTAAATATTTACAACATTTATAATATTTATAATATTCAAATAAACAAAATTCTATACATAAGGATAATTTTTAATACTAAAAAAAATAGTTCTCAGCTGTCTCATCAGTGAAATATCTTTGGTTATTACAGTTATAATGTACAATTTAGAGAAAACAGAAAAGTTTTGCATTGGCTTCAGAGAAAATTAGTTCTTCATGTATCAGGTCAAGAAACATATTATCACTCTTTCAGCAATGGATCCTGAAGCATATCTCTATAACATTTTTATTGGTAAAGTGGTTATTCACAAAAATAATTTCAAACTCATGAACACTGCTTACCTGAACAAATGTTTTCATAACTGCAATTATTATTATTTTGCAGAAAAGATGTCCCCTCCGCCTTTTCTGTATATGTCTTTTGTTTTCAATGTAGACTGAATGTTAAAGCATTAAGAGATAAAACGTTATGGCCTGTTCCAACTCAAATCTGAGCCTGAAAGCTCTGGTGGAGATGGCACTAACTTAAAGCCAACTTGGCAGAGCAATGTGTTAAAAGCTGAAATGATCTTGGCAAATCAGGACTGTGAGTCTATTCCATATCCATTTATTGCAGCAATAAATGACTCCTATTTTCTCTGAGATCCTGAAAAAAGTAGTAATTATTTCATTTTATTGAAACAAAAATTGTAAGACAGCTCTATTTATTTTTGAACAGTTTCCTTACACAACTCATTACTTAAGCTCCCTTTTCTGGTAGATCAAGATATCTATTAGAAAGGATGAACAAACAGTTAATCTAGACTAGAGTTTGGAGATACAGTTGAAGAATCTTAGATTGTTATTATATATCTAGTGTAACTATACTCAGAGGAAGAAGGAAAGAAAGGGAATTAAAGGTGTAACTATAGGTTTTTTTTTTTTTTCCTTTTGCTAGTATGACTATGACTAGTGACCTTCTCACCCCATTGTATTATAGTATATTATTTTATGTGCTGGAATGGTTTTGTCTTCTGGTAGTGATCACAGTTCTTAATATGCTGTGCAAAAATAATGATAACATTTGTCATTTACAATCATACTGGTTTTAAGTACTATATCCTAAGGTTGTTTTCTCTCTCTCTTTTTCCCCCCTTTGTGTTTTTGTGTTTTGCTCCATTTTAGCAATATTTTGTTTCTTACTTTCATAAATGTTTACACTTGGCAGTACCTAAGCCATAATCAATCACAGCTTTGACAGACTGATATAAATATCAGTTGACTACATCATTACTGTGGAGTTGATCGATGATATTTGATGTGACTTCAGCCACCTGCTTTGCACATTTTGTTCTGGCATTTGTTCTTTGTCATCAGGATCCAGATACGAAATATTAAACTAAGGTAACAGTTTCATTGTTTTAGGGATGTGTTTTTTTGTTTGTTTTGTTTTGTTTTGTTTAGCTTTTTGTATTTCAGGAAAACAGCAATGTTTATGGGAGACAGAACAGCAAAAAAGAGCATTCACTTCTTGAGGAGATGTTGAAAATAAATGTTCTGCAAGAAATTTAGCTCTTCTAATATTCATGAAAAAAGCCTCCATTTGCACCAAAATCATCAAAACATCAAAAGGCTTTTGTACAAGAAAGAAATACATTTATTTAATTGGTCAGTCGGTGAATTTTGCCTTTGCCTACACTAATTATAGACTTTAAGAGAGTCCTAGCAAAATCAATTTGTCATTATGAAAAAGAAACAAAATCACAAAGGCAACGGTTCACTTCATAGAACTGTAGAATCATAGAATCCTTAGAGTTGGAAGGGACCTTTAAAAGTCATCTAGTCCAACTCCCATGCAGTGAACAGGGACATCTACAGCTAGATCAGGTTCTCAGACCTTGGTCCAGCCTGACCTTGAATGTCTCCAGGGACAGGGCTTCCACCATCTCTCTGGGCAACCCATTCCAATGCTTCACCACCCTTACAGTAAATTTTTTTTCCTTATATCCAGTCTAAATCTCCCCTCTTTCATTTTGAAACCATTTTCCCTAGTCCTATACCCACAGACCCTCCTAAAGAGTCTGTCCCCCTTTCCTGTAGCTCCCCTTCAGATATTGAAATGCAGCTATCAGGTACCTAGGAGCCTTCTCTTCTCCAGGCTGAACAGCCCCAGCTCTCTCAGCCTGTCCTCATAGGGGAGGTGTTGCATCCCCTGGATCATTTTTGTGACCCTCTTCTGGACACACTGCAACAGGTCCATGTCTCTCCTGTGCTGAGGACTCCACATCTGGACGCAGTAATTCAGGTGAGGTCTCACCAGCATTGAGTAGACGGCAGGATCACCTCCCTTGATCTATTGGCCATGTTTCTTTTGATGCACCCCAGGATTCAATTGGCTTTCTGGGCTGCAAAGTCACATTGTTGTCTCATGTCCAGCTTGCTATCTACCAATACCCCCAAGTCCTTTTCAGTCCTTTCATCCCCTAGCTTGTACTGATAGAGGGGGTTTCCACAGCCCAGGTGCATGACTTTGCATTTGAATTTGTTGAACCTCATGAAGTTCTCCTGGACCCACTGCTTGAGCCTGTCTAGGTCTTCCTGGATGCCATCCCGTCTCTCAGGTGTGTCAACTACACCACACAGCTTGGTATCATCTGCAAACTTGCTGAGGGTACACTCGATTTCACTGTCAATGTCATTGATGAAGATATTGAAGTGTCGGTCCAAGCACTGACCCCTGAGGGACACCACTCATCACTGATCTCCATCCAGATATTGTGCCACTGACCACCACTCTCTGAGTTCAGTCCTGCAGCCAGTTCCTTGTCCATTGAACAGTCTACCTTCCTTCTTAACTAATTTCTAAACTGAAGATGATCTTGCCTACCATACTAGATAATAGTTCTAGAGAAGAAACTAGAGGAAACTAGTGGAATGAAGCAATATTCCTAAATGTTAGGTGTAGAATCATAGACTCATTAAGGTTGGAATAGACATCCATGCAAAACTGTATCAAGCTGTGATAAACTTTGGCCATTTTAGTTTAATGCTTCAATTCAAGTAGATTGACATCAGGTACATCCAATTAAGTTAATGGAATTTCTTTGTCTTCCTGGTAAAAAAAAGTAGATGCTGATAACAGTTGTGAATTTTTACTTTTTTATTTTTTACCACTGCAGTGAAGATAAAAACATTGAAAGCTAGTTTGCAGTTTTCTCTTTCAATAATTTTCAAGCGAAGGATGGATCACTTGATGGTGTCACTTGATCCAGAAGGATAACTTTACAGGCAAGGTGAAAACCATCAGGAGAACATTGTGCTAAGTAACTATCCAAGAGTTAGATCAACCACATGGTACCCAATCATAAATAGAACTACAGCTTTGGGGCACAATATGAAACACTGTTAGAACAATATGTAACTACAATTAAAGTATGTCTGAGAGCAAGAATAGCATTTCTATGAGTTTTCTGTATATTGCTAAAATGTTCTGGAACATTATTAAACATAGAACATTAATTAGCTAATACAGGTTTTTGTTGCTGGACACATCTCCCAAGTTTAAAGCAGTCTGACATCATTTTTCAAATCTTCAGTATTCTTCAAGTCTCAAAGAAAATGCCCTGCAACTCTTCAAAATGTTTGGCTGTGGTTTCCTCATAGTTAGCCTGTAGTCTTCAGTTTGAACAGAACTGAACAAAAAAAATGTAATTTTAGCAATTATATTACAGAATCAAGATAAAAGAAACTTATCAGTCTTACAGGCAACAGAAATGTGATAATTTATTTAACTATCATTTGACATTCATCAATGGCATGGATGTCAATTTTGTACTACTGTTTTGAAGAATGGAGATTGTGTATGAAATTTCTTACTGAACCCTCTGAAAGCAAATTTCAGAGTATTAGAGTTTGAAGAATTCTCTATTTGCATTTTTTAAACCTTTAATGTCATTACACTGTTTGTCAGTTTTTCATATGATATAACCTACGTTGACCTTCCAGACCTGAAGAACAATAAGTCTAACTCACTGATGTAGGCTAATTTTTGGAGGCTATTTTTCTGTTGCTTTAGAATGTTCAAGTTTCATATGAGAATATTCTATCTGTACTTGAATTTTTAATATATCTATATGATAATTGGTATTAAAGTTTTATTTGATATTTGAACATAAAACTTATAATGTGAGCTCTGTTTATTAATGAAGGAAAAGGAATGTAGCTAAAAACCTTACTCAGGAAGCAGATTTATAGAAAGGCAAAGTACAAGACAATGCATAAGAAAATGTGAGAGCTGGTAGAGAGTAAACACTGAGGTGTAGAAAAATGGGAAAAGCAGAAAAAAAAAAAATCAACGTCTATTGATTTATAACAGACCAGACTGCAGGAAGTAGTTTTACTGAAAAGTTTGACATTATATCAATTTCCAAGGAGAGTAATTGAGAAAGCTTAAAAGTTCATATTCCTTATTATTACCCTGTGGAGCAAAGATAATGTGCAGGAAAGTACTTTTGCACCATAGATATAGTCCTGTGAGCTTCCTGATGAATTCAACTGGAACTGTTCCTCAAATATATTTTACATTTTGCATTCTGTTAAGTATTTCCCACCACTTTTTATGCTATCTTTTGTCTGAACTATTAAAACTGCAAAATAAGATGTGCAAAAATTAGATTTAAATTAAAGGAATTATGTGGTAAAAAAAATTCCTGTGATCTGTATTTTGATATCAACAGAAAGTGCAGGTATTCAACATTTTTGCAATTCTTTCCTGAAGTCTGGTTGTCAGTGAGAGATAGAATAAAATAAAAATAAGAAAAACACTGTTAATTTGTTTCAAGGCAAGTCAAAATGACAAAGATAATTTTAATGCGAAAGTTTAAAATGTGGAGATTTTTGTAGGTAATATCATCTTATTATAATATGGATAGAATCTCAAAACATAACATATGGTTGTGCTTTCTTACGATATGATTGCGTCTCTTTGCATTCTCTAAGTGTTCGATACATAAAATAACGACAGTGCCTGCAAGACACTATGACTAGACTTCTAAGAAGTCATTAGAACAGGAATAACAAAAATATAGCACGTTTGTGTATTGACACGTTTTCTTTGAGTCTAGAGGAAAATCATGTCTTGAACTTGCTGAACACAAGCGGTATCTGTGAGACAGAGAAAAAATTGGGTCATATAAAGCAATGTCATGGGTGATTGCAAATGACAGATGGCAGTACATTTATGAATGAAATGGCAGGGCATACAATAAATTTGTACTGTATATGTTTTGTTTTGCTTTATTTTTATTTAAGTAGAGTTATCTGTTGAAAACAAAATACATAAACTATTTTGCTGGAGAAGTGCTTCAGTCCTTTTACCATCTTCGTGGCCCCCCATTAGACTCTTTCCAGTATGCCCATTTCTCTCTTTTATTGGTTGGCCAAAGGGGATCCAGAGCTGGAGGAGGTGTTCCAGAAGCAGCTTCAGCAATTCTGAAGCTGAATGAAGAAAATGTACTGGACTTAAATCCAGAGTAATAAAATATACTTAAGGCCTGAAATGCTAGGGAGGGAACATGAAACGCAGAAAACTGGAAAAAAAAAAATGCTATAGAAGAAAAGCTGAAACTTCTTCCCAGAGTCACCATATACTAAAAATTAAAGATGGTTAAAAACCTTACAGAAATTCAATATGCAACAGTTTACTTAATAGCGTCTCTCTGGAAAGAGTTTATTACTGAATATCTTCAGTCTGTAAAGCCCATTTGAACGCACTTCAGGTAGGCACTTATGATAAAACACCATTGTTATCCTTGGAACATGTAAACATTATGAGTAGCTGCATGTGTTTGTCATACTTACAATAAGTCACCAAAAAACTAAAACCTAACAGGAAAAAGAATATGTATTATAATCTGAATAAAAATATTTCTTAAATGAAAATATGTTAGAGATTCTTGTAGCAGAGAAGTAAAAACAGAACTACTGTTGTTGTGGGATAAAAAGTGGTATGAGCATTTCACCTATAATGGTGTGCAATTTTCTATACTTAAAAGACAAAGTTTTCATCAAAAAGTTTTATAAGTTTATCTTGAACCACCAAAGACCTCCGGTGATAGAAGGTCTAACATATTATTTTCCTAAAAACAAAGATAACTTGAACTGAGCCACTGTTTCATAAATTTTACTAGCTGCAGTACATACATTGGGATTTGTAGAGATAGAATTTGCAAAGTTAGCTCTGCATCATAATAAAGTACTACTTGAATCTTGATGTAGAGTAAAATATTCTGTGAAATTTCTGATTGAATTTACATATTCAGTATCATACTCTTATTATATCGTATGAGCTGCTTATCTTCTTGGTGGCAGAACGAAAAAGAAAGTAAGACAATGGTCAAGTTAGGATTAAATAATTTTGATTATTCCAAAAATGTTTTGTAACTGCGAATTTTGTTAATCTAGGTCTCTTTTAAAAATGTAAAAGAAATGTCGGAGCATTAAATTTAGATAATTCTTAAGATTTAAAAGTTATGGCAGAAACAGAATTAATATTTATCAAGGTACAAAGTAGTTTTGCATTGAATTGGAAATCAAGAGACCCGTTTGTTACTCCTGGTCATGTCTCGTGTTCCTAAGGCACTTCTTCTCTCTATATCTCATTTTCTGTAAAATGGGGATAATGATATCGTAGCATTTTTAAAAATTTCTTTGCAGTCTAGACAAGAAAAGTGCTATATAAATGGTATTACTCTAACTTCTATTATTGTTATTTATGCTATTTACACTACAGTTCTTGTAGCTATGATACTTGTTCTGCTGACTAATTAAACACTTCATATTCGGATGTATTTTTAAAAGGCAACTTTGCTAATATATTCATCATTACCATAATTAACTCTACTTCTGTGACATGGAAAGCTGTGCAATGTTTACATCATGTAGTCTGATTTATGTGCTGATTCTTTTGCGTTGCATGTAGAAATACACAGATGCAGATATGTATGTATGCATGTACACATACGAACAAGAAATACTTCTTGAAACCTATGCACTATTGATGAAGATGTGTAGGAGCACTACTTTTTTCACTTATTTTTCTTTGTAAGGCCAGATTCCTGTACTGTTATTCACATTTAGTACTACTTCAGCTGTCTTATCAGACACACACATACCATTTTGAAAATGGTCTACGCTTACATCAAGCATAAACCCATATAAGTGACACTTTCAGCCAATAGCAAAATGCTGTGTTAACACATTATTTCTACTGCTTTCTAGAAATTAAATCTAGGAATATGCAAATGGGATCATCACTTAAAAACAGTGAGGACTCATTTTATTTCTAACTTGCTGTGATTGTGTAGTTTAACTAAAACTTCGCAAACAATATGGTAAGCAAGAATCTGCCAGTTGCTTTATGCGCTCTTAGAGTTTTCCTCAAAGTAAGAACAAAGTGCATCATTGCTTCATTTCAAACTGCATAATGAGAAACAAACTTACAGTTTGCACTTCATTGCACTTAACTTCAGAAGAATGTCAGATTTCATGAAGTGAACCTCAAATTAGTTCCATTACAGCGTGCTTAGTGTTGTGGTTCTACCCAGCAGATAGCTAAGACCCACACAGCTGTTTGCTCACCCTCTCCCCTCCCAAGTGGGATGGGGGAGAGAATTAAGGAACAAATACAGTAGAACTCGTGGGCTGAGATAAAAGCTATTTACTAAGACAGCAGAGAGAATAAAAGAAATACCAGTACATATATATATACATATATAAGAAGCAACAGATGATACACAAAGCAAGGGACCAACGATCGATACCCAACTGGCCAGCAGCCCCTCCCTCCAAGCAAGAGACTCTCCTTCCTTAAAAATCACATGATGTGATGTGGTATGGAATAGCTCTTTGATCAGTTCGAGTCAGCTGCACTGGTCTTGTCCCCTCCCGGTTCCCAGCTCCTTATGCCTCCTAACTGGTTCACTGAGGAACAAAATATGTCCTTGGCTGTGTTCAACACTGCCAGGTGTTATCAGTGTTGTTTTTCTTCTGAAACCAAAACATAGCTTCATACCAGACACTATGAGAGAAGTAGCTTCTGTTAGAAACTAAGACACTTAGGCAGGCAGAGAACACTACAGCTATGTTTTATTTTGTTTTGTTTTGCCATTCTTGTTTTTGTTTTTCTCAGCTCTACATTGTTTCAGCTATTTAGAAGTGGCATACATTTGGATTCTTGTGCACTCTGTTTACTTTGGCAAGTGCTTGTGGTGAATTTTACTTTTTTTCCACAATAATATAAACAAATCACTGAGTTGAGTTAAGCAACCTTTCTTTTTTTGACATAAATTTGAGATACTTCCAAAGTTTCTGTTGAATTTATATATTTACCAGAACACAGGGTATAATGGTCATAATGTCTCAAACTCTACAACCACCTTCAAATGTAGCATTGATTACATTGCTATGTCTCCTCCAAAAATTCGTAATCATATCTGTACACAACTGTTTCAGAACACACAAGATTTACTTGCTTGGAAATTGATGTAGTACTAATAAAATTCATGTTTATTCAATTTATGATGTTATTTACTATTAATCATCATAATTATAATTATTTACCAAGCAGATTTCCAAGCTATCATGGTGTAAGTCATGGGTATCCAACTTTTTGTCTTGCCTGGGCTGCACTGAGTGAAGAGGTATTGTCTTGGGCTGCATATAAAATATATAATATAGTTAATGTATATAACAAATAAAATATATTTTTTTATTTTTTATTAAAACAAAAAAGTGCAACAAAAACATAAAACTAGTAGGATATTTGACCTTTTTTTTTTGAAACTAATGCATCTTTCTGTTTTGATGGAACTGCTTGCAATTCTTAGTGAGTTCTCAAGGTGTTTGTTAGAGACGACATTTTGCTCTTCCTGTGCTTCACCCTTGCAAATAGGTGTTCACAAATGCGCGTACAGCCAAAAAGCAATGACACAAATAAGACATGATTGTGACGCAAGGGATGTATTTCTCTGGTAAGATAGGTCTCATCAAAATCTAGTAGACAGATGTGATCAAATTTTTCTTTGAATTTAATGTCTGATTGCAACTCTACACATTCCATTTGAAAATTTGCAGGTAATGTGTTTCTGTTAACTGAAAATGGAGACACAAATATACAAATAAAATTGATGATTTTTTCAGAAATCTTGAAACTTATTCTCAAATTCCTTGATCAAATTGAAAATCAAGGCTGCATATTTTTTACTTTTCATAGGACTGTGTTTATCCAATGTATCATAAAATTATTTGCACAACTTGAGTTAGCACTGCATTGCGCCGTCCCCCATGTTCTGGCTTCAGTTCCCAAGTGATGAGTGCAGGCCTGGGGTCAGGTCAGGCCGGGCCACCAAGGGGGCTCAGCAGTAGGGGGGAGGTTTGGGTTAGGAGCTGTGCCCGGCTGCATGCAGCACATTGGCCATGGCTTTCACATGCCTGTTTTAAGTGCTGTAGAACTATAAAACAAAACAAAAATCCAGCAGACAACAGCATTATCCATTGCTGAAGACTTTTTATTATAGATTTATGATCTCACTGTCTTGTGCAGAAAACTGGATTTTAAATTGTCACCCTCCTGTTCATTGAAAACATGAGATACTTTATACTTCTATTTACCTTGGGGAAGATTTTAGTTGCCCAAAAAATTATCATTGTCGTTTGAAACAACTTGATATCTGATGCTCAATTGCAATTTTTGTCCTTTCACTCATTGTTCTCAGTAACCACAGAAAAGATAATTTCTCAGGTCAGATAATAATGAACTTAGAAAACTTCAGAAATCTGTTGCAAATTTGCTTAATGAAATTTAAACAGTGGAGAAGTTTAGGGGTGAGAGGGGAAAGGGCTGTTTTTCATTGTAATTCAGCTTTAAACATGATTTTTAAAAGTGCTTATAATTAAAATAAAAATTAATATACAGGAAAGGCATGAATCGTATGACCATGTACAGATTGCAGTATTTCATGTTTGAACTAGTTAAAAAGATGAAGTCACTTATTTAACGAATTTTAAAAACCTGCAATCATCTTTCATCTACCAGGCAAATTGGAACCAGATGTATTTATAGCACTGTGTTCTAAGCTGGAAATTCAACAATGTAAAGCAGAGTTGTAAATATCTTATTTTAATAGTACCAGCAGACTAGCCAACAATTATTTGTCGAAAATTGCTGTGTCTGCTAGTCTACTTCCACTTAGAACACAATTTAATCCATATGTAGAGTCTTAAATGCTAAAGCATTTAGATTTAGAACATTTTTTAGCAGGAAATCAGATTGGAGATTAATCAGGAGGAGAATGAGAAGAGAAATGTCTAGCTGGTGAATAATGAGTGAGCATGCCTACATTAATCTGTTCCTCTCTATCCTTGCATTTATTATAGAAAAACACTGTAAGAAAACATAGAATTAAACCCAGTGCCAAACATGATACTCAGACAGGTCAGTGATGTTTAAAAATGGATTAGCAGTTTTTAATAGCTTTGTCCTCATTCTACCTGAGAACAAAATTGAGTTTAGCAAAGTGTTAGTTAAGATACTCCTTAATGTAATGCCAGAAACTCTCTATGTATCCAGTGGAATACAACTTGATACAACTGTTTTGTTTTCCTCTTAACTACCTTTCTAGTTCATACATGTTTCTCATAACTTCCCAAAGTCTTAGAAGAAAAAGTAACAAGATTTAAATCCTTTCCTAGAAGTGGCGTTGTTTACTTACGCTTCCAGTTCAATTCACTCATCTTATCATACCTGATCCTCTATTGATCAGGTATGTCAAGTCTCTCAAGTGACAGAGTGAAAGAAAAAGTATAGGAGGCAAAAATGCTTAAGGGAAGTTGTTAGGTCTCTGAAGCGTTTCAGAAGAATAAATAAATAAATACATAGAGAAGTTAACGTACAAAAAATTAGTACAAGTGCTAACCTGTAAACGCAAAATATTGTTAGAAATGAGAATGAGCATCTGAAATAGCTGGATATTGAAGCAATGAGAATCTTAAGTGTCTGAAAAGAAGAACAACAGTCAGAAGAACAAAACTGTAAAAGTTTTGGGACTGATGTAGACAAAATAACTGAGGAAAGAAGATCAAGCAGATGGGATAACTGAAAGGAGAAGATCAAAGATTCCCTGTGCTACTTCAAATACAGTGGGGAGACAACTGTGCTAGGGAGAGTTGTCATGGTTATATATTCTTAGAATGTATTTATAAAAGATATTTTAAGACATATTTCCAAATATAGACTAATACTTCATTTGCAAACCAGCCATTGGGTCTATTTCTACTCTTTTGGGGTACCATGATGTACAATTAGTAACTCTGCTTAAACAGATTGTTGGAGGGTTGCCTAGCAACAGTTGGTAGAAAGTTTATTATCCCCTTTTTCTTTCCTCTGATATGTTTGACTGGTGAGATACTTTATTTTAATCAGCCAATATAATGTATCATATATATTGTCACAATCCAGTTTGATTAACATTGAATACTTTATGTCGGGAATCAATGCAGCTTTTAGAAACCCAGGAATTAGGGAACACAGTCATAGCTTTTCATTTATTAATATTAAAATCTGCAATTTAGTAGGATTTGTAGAAGTCAGGAGGGGAAGATTATGCCAAATATGGTAGGAGTGTTTTGAAAATGACTGCTGTAAGCATAAAGAAATCACAAAGTGAAATGTTGACATCACTGTATAGGTAGCACAGACTTAATGAATTGAGCAGAAAGCCAAGGATAGGATAACAAAAAAAATTGGTAATGATTGCAGAGTGAATATTACCCCGATGTTTGTTAAGACAATACTAGTCTTAGTCTTCAAACATTTCTGTGACTGACTTAGCCTTTAAATTTCATAAGGAAAAATCTGTTTTATACATAATCCTTCCCCTAACAATTCATTGTCTTTAAAAGATGAAACAAATGAAGCATTTTTTGAAATACTGTTTGATACCTTTTTTTCATATTTCTGTGAGTAATCTTAATTAAGGTATATTCCACATGTGAAAATATCTTTGATATCTGGAGATCAAACTATATATAAAATTTCTTAGATTAAAGAAACAAATTCAGGATCAAAAACTAGTCAACCAATTCCATGAAACTTTTGATAGTTATAAGACAGGATATCTGTTAAGTGGTTTTAAAGGGAAGAATTGATTAAATACATCTTATATTATTCAAAGTGGTAATGGACTTCAGTTTCAAACTTTAGACTCATGTCACACATAAGCATTCCCAGCTAACCTCTGTGACTAAGCTGCAAGGTGAAGGAAATTTGGATATAATGGAAACATAGGTGTGCAGTGTCACCTGAGATGCTTGAAGTTTTACCATCATATTTGCACAGGGTTGTACATAATATATGACACTGCCTGTACAAGAGATTCATCTCCTTCCAGAGTAATTTGGTAGGCTGTCTTGTCCCGTTTATGAAGAGGTGACAAGATTCTCAAATCCCCCGTCAGATTAAGGTTAAATGGTACTCAAGGTCCAAACACAAACATCAGTTTTAAGGAGAATCTCTGTACTACAATTATCTTAAAAGTATTGGCATTCTTATAATTATATGTCTAAGCTGTGAGACGAAGCTATGTGACTTTATAAGAAATAGAAATAAGCCTTGTGTTACTTAACAACTTTACAAGAGAAAAAAATAAAAAGAAAAGAGAGAGATTGGTGGGGAGGAGAGTAGAAGAGATGGACTGAAAATAGAGAGAGAGGATCACTGGCCCAGACTCCAGCACTGGTCCAGACAACTGGATTGGGGATGAGATCCAGTGTGAGAGCGCTCCTCCCTATATTTCAAAGTATCAAAGTCTAAAAGCAATCAGAGCTTCTCTCAAGCATCCTTTTATGCTTGCTAGATTGATAGGATTTGCTGATGTGTGTTCATCAATAACTTCCCAGCGAACAAGTCTGCAATAAGCAAATTTGCCATAAACAAGTTTGCAACCAAAACTTCTGCAGTAAAACAGAAGTTTTGGATGAAGCAAGGCTGTCCTATCTACACAGGGCTCCATTCTCTAAACCAAGTCTTTAGCCTTCAGTTTGCTGTCATGGTGATGGTCTTACCTTGCAAGTGTTTGAGACAATTCCAGGCATACCACAGATGAAGTGTTTTCATGTGCCTGCTGCATTCCAGTACTTATTATTTCCGATTAAAAAATAAAATAAAATAAAAATTGGTGTATGTCTTACAGGACAGTTTGTACAAATGCCATCTTTTTGAGCACTGTTAGACTTTCCTAGACAGACTGTGCGAGAAGAAAAAAGTTAGCTATTACTTACAATCTTCTGTCAGTTTAAGTGTTCACAGCCTGTCACCTCTTCTGAGAACTGAACATGCAAATCAGTCTGTCTCAAGGAGCTCATAAAATGTGCCAGGTGGAGTGAATTCCTTTCTATGCCTGAAGAGGTTAAAAAGCAACATAAATCTATTAATAAATGTACATAACTAGCACTAATCAGCTCCTCTGTACCATTGAAAAAATATAGAATTTAGAATGTCTAGAGTTTGCATTCATCTAGACAGCAAAGCCAAAATAAATCAGAAGAATTTCTTACAAACGTACATTTTTCTAACTCAAAATTATATAGAATTTAAGTGTTTCATTTCATTTTCTAAACCACTGATTTTGCTTATCTCTACTTCAATGGCGATACAAAGGCGACTTTTTACATTTGGCTTTACATTGTAAATACCTTTCCAAGCCATAGTTTTCTAGATAAGTTATCATTGAAAGACATAAAAGGATATCTGTATCTTTATGTATCTGTTGATCTATCTACTTTTATTCATACCAACATTCATATCTATTTAGACCAGACCTTTTGGACCTTTACTTTTTGAGCAAAGAGCTTCTATTGATATGAAACTGTTTTAATAAAATAAGGCTCTAAGTAGACTTTGTAGTTAAAGCATTAAATAAATAAGTGCACACAGTTTTATATTATTAGTGTTAACAGACATTAGTCTATCTGTTTTAAAGACTTACAAACCTTTCACTGTAGTACTTTCTAAGACAATGTGATTTTATGGGTTAATTCACCAACAATAGCTATTACATTACTTCATTCTTTAAGGCACTGCAATCACAGAATCACAAAATCACAGAATTGTAGGGGTTGGAAGGGACCTCGAGAGATCATCGAGTCCAACCCCCCTGCCAGAGCAGGTTCCCTACAGCAGGCAATGCCCCACACTTTAATTCTGAGGAATTTTTTTTCACCATCTAGTGTCTGTACGGGCATTTGCCATTCCATTTATGAATCATTAATGCTGTAAGAAATAACAGATATTTTAAAAGATTTTTGACAGTAGAGCAACATTTAGTTTTGTCTGAAGGATATCTACCATATCACTTACACAATCCAAACTAAAGATTCTTTCTTCTCAAATTTAATTTTTACTATAATTCAGATGCATCTTTTATAACTTAGGCTTTGTTTTCATTGGATCTTCTGATCACAAACCTTTCTTACTGCTTCTGTGAAGTTTAACTCT
This sequence comes from Penelope pileata, assembly GCA_013396635.1. Taxonomy (NCBI): domain Eukaryota; kingdom Metazoa; phylum Chordata; class Aves; order Galliformes; family Cracidae; genus Penelope; species Penelope pileata. The sequence goes on from WBMW01002610.1 coordinate 61,845, forward strand.
TTCCCTTATCCTTGAATTTTCTGTAACATAATTTGTACATTTTTGTCAATGGGGCTGCTATACATTCCTTTGATGCAAAAGAGAGTGATTTAGGCTATTCACATAGGACTTGAAAAAAGCCCAGAAAAGTGTTTCAGCCCCTTCTGTTTATAAAAACCGTAAACTGTCACTTAATAAAGAAATAAATAAATAAAGCTTGCAGACCTTATGCTTGCCGTGGTGCTCTTAATTACTATAGTGAAGTGCATAGGGTATGAACAAGGAAACAATCTAAATATAAGAATTATCTCTAAATTTAAGTAGTGCAAATTTAGTGCAGATATGTAACAAGTAAACAAAGAAGTTAAAGACTTTTGCTACTATTTATAGGTGGCAATTTTCTTCATGAGCTTTCAACAGAAAGTTAGGTTTTTCAGCAGAAAGGAAACAAGACTAGAATTTTTGAATTTCAAAGAGATCTTAACAAACCTTTTCATAATTTAGTTCTTATCACTTATGTGAGAGAGACTACATTTCAATGGAATTATTAAAGTGTTTTTCAAACTTTTATCAAAATATTAATCAATGCTAATATTAAAATGTTATTAAAAATAAAATTTTATGGTCTAATTTTATTGTATAATGTTGAGAACTGCCAAGTACTTTTTGAAAGCATTTTGTACACATATGGTGCAGTATGCTTGTACTACTGAATGCCATCTGCTGTCTAGGCTTAAATGCATGCTGAATTTACTTCTAATTCATAATGTATGTGGAGAATGGGAGTGACCTATGTGCTGCAATTTAGCTTAGCCCTTGGCAGGTGCATCTATAAGGTATAACAAATAATTATAAAGTGGCTATTCACAAGTTCATGGATATGTAGCCATTAGTAATGAATAAATGCATGCTAGACCATTGTGCTCCCAATCACCATACAGGGGGAAAAAATCTAGAAATATGAAAGGAGAAAACATTCCTTTACTAATGTAGTATAACATTCATATAATTTATAATGCCGAATATAAATCTAGTAAATATTTTTAAAACTTTTTTGAACATGTAAATGTAGATCTACAAACAAAGAGTTGGGAGCATTAAGGATGTCTGAATAAATTTATAAAATTATCTATGATGTAAATATTATATTTACTCTTTAGTTTTCTATTTACATTCAAATTCTTCTGTTGAAATGCATTTGCCTCACTCTTCAAATACCTGCTCAATGTAAAATGAAATGTCTGAACACGTTTTAATTTACTACACTCTACACTAAGAGATGAAGACAAATTACCCAGAACAAACCACAATCTGAACACCAAAAACTTCGGCCTTGGTGCAGGAATTTGTGATTGATTCCTCAAAAAATTAATCTATATATGCCATGCTGTGGTCAGTCTTGTCTTCGCTGAAGAAAATAACAGAATTATACCCAATGGCACAAAATTCTTATGTTTAACATCATATCCATGATTTGTTAGACTGTAGTGTATTTAACAGGAAAGGATACTTATGCTCCTGTAACAAAACACTGTGGAAAATGCTTTCTCTGAAAACATTTTTTTGTCTTTTAAGATTTATCATGAATTTATCATGAATCATTTTTAATCTCTCAAACAGAATTTATTATTAGAAATATAATTTTTTTTTTTCAGAGCAGTAATACAGCATAGCAGTCTATTTTGAATCAATTCTAGTGGAGCTGTTCTTTTCTTTTGTATGCGCTTTCAGTACTTTACAAAAGTTCAAAGATTTTACAGAACCACAGAATAGTTCAGAATGGAGAAGACTTCTGGAGGACATTTTGTTTAACTCCCTTGCTTAAGCAGGGCCATCTAGAGCAGGCTACCCAGAACTATGGCCAGTTAGCTTTTGAAGATCTCCACAGAGGAAGACTCCACAGCCTTTCTGGAGAATCTCTGCCAGTGCTCAGCTAGCTGCACATTATGAAAGTAATTTCTGATATTCCGAGGGAACCTCTTGTGGCTCATTTTGTACCTATTGTCCGTATCGCTGGGCACCAACAAAATAAACCTGGATCCATCTTCTTCGCACCTTCCTTTCAGGTGTCTGTACTAGTAAGATCCTCTCTGAGCCTTCTATTCTCTAGGCTAAGCAGTCCCTACTCTATCAGTCTTTTTTCATAGTAGGAAAGGATACCTTAATCATCATTGTGGCACTTCTTGGGACTGTCTCCAGTAGCTCCATCTCTGTTTTACTGGGGAGCACAGAACTAAACACAATACTCCATGTGTGGCCTCACCAATGCTGAGTAGAGTGGATGGATCACTCTCCTCAATCTTCTGACACAACTGACTGATGCAGCCCACGACGCAATTATCCTTCTTCAAGGACACATTGATGTTTCATGTTCAACTTACTGTACTGTTGCCAGAGGCTGCTCTTCACTAGGTGCAGGATTTCCCTTTGTTGAACTTTATGAGGTTCCTGTCAGTCAGTTTCTCCAGCTTGTCAAGATCCCTCAGTCTCCACAACACAAGTGAATGCTTTTAACAGTAGGCTGTATGTGGCTTTGGACTAAGAGACAAACATTTATTCAGTATTATTAGTACTACTATTACAAAATTTACAACAGAAACAGAAACACTAGCACTGGACAAAGTAGGCCAGAGAAACTTCTCTTGAAATATTAGAGATTTCCGTTGACTAGGAAACTTGTTTCCTGAATGTTCTCAGTGATCGTGAGTCAGAGGCAAAGATTGAATAAGAATGAACATATATGGGTCAGAATATCATTTAACAAGGTACAAGAACTGACACATCATGGCACAGCATGATACAACACTGACGAGCAAAGCATAGACATGGCATATGTTGTGAGCCAGTACCAGGATGCTCTGTGTAATGTATGAAAGTCACAAGGTTTGAGATCCTCTTGGGGTAAATTAAGGTGAAACAATTGGTTAATAATTGTATTAAAATCAATTAATCAATTGTTCAATTTAAAAATACTTCCAAAATACTAATTATTTATATAAGATATTACTCAATGTTGTATTTTTGCATATAATATATATATATATAGATGTGCATTTTTTTAAAAAAGAGAAGTGAAGAGATAGAAAGAGAGAGAGATCCTGTTAAGTGAATAGGACTTTGCACTCTTTTTACAGTCAGTGGAAAAAGATAAAAAATCTCCAGAGGGAGACACCATCTAAGATCCAAATTGCTTTCTAGAGATGCTTCTCTATCGCTTTCACAAAGAGACTTGGCACTTAACTTATGATAGCGTAGATTAATCTGAACCACGATTATTAGTTGTGTTCTATTAACTGAGTTAGCTATCCTGTCTGATTTTTTCTTCATTTCTCATCTTTCCTCTTTGGCTACTGTGTTCTCTTAATCATTGTACAGATATCTCTGCTAACAGTAGCTAGATTTTCTTTGACTGATTAGGAAGATTTACTAGAAATACTGATAAAGCAAACAAGTAAATACAGAAAAGTTCTGTGGTTGTTTAAATGTTCTGATCAATTTTTTGTCTACCAATGATACACTTTTCTATAGTATTTTCATTATAAAATCTTCTATAAAAAAATCAGAGTCCAAAAAGTAGTGCTTTTCCCTCGTCGCTTAGATTTATGGAGAGACATGGCATATCTTTCTCACATATTTTATTCTGCATTTTATTATTTTATAGATCTGCTAAGGATGAATGATCTCCTAATGCTTTTTTTTTTTTTTTTTAGAGAATTAATACTTTTTTTTAGTGAAACCATTTTTGTATGGGTCAAATTTTGTAACAGAGGGGGCCATGTACTTACTTGGAACAGATTCAGACCTTGAAAGCATGAATACTCCCATCCAGGTAAGAAATTCAGGAAAAATTACCCGATAAAATGAGAAGGTTGAAACGTTTTAGGGACCTAGCGTATGTATATTACTCTGAAAGTAATGTCTCCTACTTAATTCCATAGAAACTTAAACAGATACAAAGAGTACAAAAACACGATTTGATAAAGCAAATTCTCAGCTACAACACGTTCTTTTTCAACATAGTCATCACACTAGCTATGCATTTTCACTAGCAATGAACAGGAGCCTGCATGCCACATTCTTAAGAATTTGCATGGCTGTCTGGAACATGGCTTGTCGTTCATTTCGCTGGCACCATTGCTGAAACACACTGCCTACTGCCTCACGGTTCTCCCATCCACTGTATGGTCTCCATAAATGTTCAGAAAGTATCAAGGAATGTCAATTAGTGTAAATTTTTCTGTATGAAGATTTTCAATTCTATACATTTGCTTCATATACACTTTCATCAGATGTCATTTTGTCAGACTTCCCTTCTTCTGACATCTGTTACATGGCAGCATAATGTAATGGAATACTGGTGAAAAGGTTCAACCTCTACTGCCATACTATCAACAAAATAAAACAGGAAGTATTACTTTTGGAGCAACCCTTGTATATTGAATTTTCAAGGCAGATATATTTGCTTGATTAATTGAGTAGTTATTTTAGATTGGAATTATTATTAATTTAGCCTAAAATTATATTCCCAAAATTAGGTTATCTTAATTCAGTTCAACAAAAAGCAGAACATGGCAATCCATAATTATGTATGGTTACATTACTTGGATGGTGAACATTCCTAAATCTTTGATGATTTGGACTCACATCCCAACAGAACAGCTCAACCTATGGTCTAGAATGTATTCTAATGAATTAGTTCTTCTACTGAATTTAAATTATACAATGTGAAAGCAAAAATATCACCTGCCAGAAGCCTTTGTCCCTTTCTTTCTGATTTTAACTATTTTTACTTGCATCCTACAGTACTCACCCCATAATTTCATAGATTCATAGTTTCATAGTTCAATAGGATCAAAGAATATCCTAAGTTGGAAGGTACCCATAAGGATCATCTCGATCAGCTCATCCATGCAAATCAGCTAAGAGATTGTGAGTATGCTGAAAAACAGTGTTTTGTAGTTGAGAATTTGCTCTATCAGATAGTGTTATTTTGCTTTTTTTTTCCTGTTGTAATTTCCACTGAAACAAATAGGAGGCATTACTTTTGGAGTGACTTACTTATTTCAGTGTTCTTTCAAGCATCTTGTAACTGTATTGAAGACATGCATATGGATGTAAGAATAATGTTCAGATTACTGTAAGAAACAAGTCTCACCCTTTGTCCACTGCTCAAAAGGTCCTTTTTGTTAAAAGTGTCTTAATATAAAAGTGTCTTAGTATAGAAGTGTCTTAATAGTGCCATAGGATTATCTGAAATAATGGGGATTCGGCCCATCCTTCTAAGTTTATGTTTTCCTTTTGGATGGAATTCAAAGATTATTGAAGACTACGGTTCTTCATTGATATTATACTTGAAGTTTTGACTTCCAAATTTATGGACATTCTGGACAGGAAGAAAGGAATTGGGTAATATCAAGACCCATGAGTCTACATTTTATGTGTTTATTTTAGTTTTTATGATTGGTACATTGTATTACATTACGTTTGGTTGTTTCTTTGTTTCTTTGTTTTGTTTGTTGTATCAACACATGTGACAACTGTTTCTTCTACCTGATTGGAAAGTAGCTCTCTTATTACTTCACCAAAAAAAAAAAAAAAAAAAGAAAAAAAAAAAGAAAAAAAAAATCTTCTTTTATTTACTTCACCTCACCTTATTTTGCCTCATTTCCCTTTCCTTTTTCCCCTTTTTCCTTTTAACTTCTTTTTTTTTAAAAAAAAAGGAATTGTCACATCTCAGAAATTCTCAGTCCTGATGCTGAAATTTAGACCTTGAAAAGACTCTGAAAAATAATTCATCAATACAACTTTCTATACAGAAATAATGTAAACACATTGAAGCGTCTCTAAAGCAAATGTAGTGTGAAATAGGGAAGCATTATAGAACTATATTTCCTAAAGAAATACTGCAAAATAACTTAAATAAAGTGGTATCAGATTTTCTACACATGGATTTGCTTTCTTTTTGTGGCTTATTTGTTATAGCACTGAAACATCTCATAACCTGAAAAATATATTCTTGAACAATCCTCATAAAATCATAATAGATGATTTTGATTACCCACCAGTAAAGAACAAAAGAGAGATCAAACTAGGCTTAAAGGTAGTCCTGAAAGTTCAGTTTCTTACCTCGATACTGACCTTACTTTCTCTGACATTATCCATCTAGTTCTATAATTTTCAGGTATTTGAAAAGTTATTTTGCCTCTGTCCTACTGTAGCCATTGTTATGGATTTTTTATTTCAAGATTTACAGTTCGAGCATGGCAAAAGTAATTTTATTGTGACTCTTGAAGATAGAAGTGAAAAGACATCTTTTATTGAAAGCATTATGCTATCTACGTCGAGTGGTTTAACAGAAAGTCATTACTCTTCAATTTTATACTTTAAGGCATATATAGAATATCTCCTGATAATTTTAACTAAATCTGCATGTAGATTTTACTTGCTAATTTCATGTTAGTGCTTTCTGGTTTTTTCTTTACTGATACATACTGGGGTCTTCAAGATCCAAACCAGAAAAGAAACAGATAATCTTGATTGCAATCATTTTCTTCGTTGATGTCAGAAGCTGAATTATACATCAGTAAATCATTCTTGTTCCTATAATTTTGCCAAATTTAAAATATATTTATAACAACAACAAAGAAAGTGTTTAGCTCTTTCGGACTAGCTATTTGGCAAGTATAAGCCTTCAGTCTACTCTTTGCTACTAGGTGTAAACCATTACATATTTCACTGTTTTATTTATAAAATGTAGATAAAAGAAAGATAATAAACCATAGATCTCCTTAATATGTAAAGTGCCTTATCCTTTACATCAAATTTCTACCTATTTACACTCCAGGCTTTTGGTTTCATAACAGTCCAGCTTCAAGCAGCTTAGGCAGATGAATTGTTTTTCATGGTCTGGAAGTTAAGATCCTTTAAGTATGTGGAAGCTGTAAGTTCAACCTTTCTCAGTATCAGAAATTTTGGTATTCAGTTCTTCTACTTCCATTAATCTATTAACTAAAAAGTAGTCGCAAACTTGACTGTAGCTCTAAACACATCAAGTTTTTGATTAGCTCCAATGTAAACTTTGGCAACTCTCTCTCTAGAATGGTCATGTGTGACTAGAGTTAGATGTTCAGAGGGATTTCCGGTTAAATCAAAAAAATTCTAATGAAATTAGAGGCCTGTATATTTAGGAAGTCTTGAAAAGAAGACAGATTAGATTGTTGGTTTGGACTCAGATATCTAAAACCCATCCTAAAATGGATGGAGTTTAAGCAGACTAGAACCTTGAATTGACAAATGATGGAATTACTTTAAAAGCACTAGCAACTGTCCAACTTCAAAATATCATGATAACTAGATTTCTTCCATCTTTAACAGCTCATTACAACATGAGAAATGAAACTGTCTCATTATTCTCTGCCATACATCTATTACCAGGTTAAAATCACTATTCAGTGAGGTAATATCACCCCTCTTTCCCCTTTTATTTTGAGCAAAGGGGAAGATGGCTGATACATTTTAAAAGAATATGAACTAAATCCCTGTCCTCAAATGGCTACATCAATAACAGAAAATCCATACCTTTAAGATACATTTACTTAATGTTTCTTTGAAAAAAGTAGTGAAAAGAGATTGTCATATTTAGACAATTCAAATTTAAAAGTAATTGAAACTGAGTGTCATATTACAAAAAGCACAGGAATGGTGAAGAGTAAGTAATCTTACAGTTTTCTGAAAATAGGCCTTAAAAGGTGTGTCAATCAATATTCAGATTTATTTCATAAAAATTTCTATTATAAGTCATACTTTGTCTCCTAATTTGCAATTTTTGTCTTTCCAAGGAAGATCAAATTTGTTTCTTTATTCCTCCTACCCTCAAAAGGATATGAAATCTATTTTACAAAAAGAAAGGAAATAAAGAAACCAGCATCGTGGGCAGGTGCAGCAAAAATAAATTTCTGATTCTTTTGCTTATGCAGTAGTACACCAGCTGTATTCTTGGACTGGATTCTTGTCACTTATCTTTGATCAGCTTAGGTCAGCTGTTCTGGCTCTGTCCCCTCCCAGCTTCTTGTGCACACAAGGCATTCCCACTGGCAGAGCAACGTGAGAAGTTGAAAAGTCCTTACTTTAGTGTAAGCACTGATCAGCAGCAATGAAAACATCAGTGTGTTATCAACATTATTTTTATCCTAAATCCAAAACACAGCACCATATCAATTACTCGGAAGAAACTTTTCTGTCATCAGAAAACTTGCTGAAGGTGGACTCTATACCTTCGCTCAGGTCAGTGATGAAGATACTGAACAGGATCGGACCCAGCACAGACCCTTGGGGAATATCATTAGTCAGAGGCCTCCAGCTAGACTCTGTGATCATGATCATGGTCACAACCCTGTGAGCTCTACCAGTCAGCCTGTTCTCAACTCATCTCACCGTCCACCTATCTATCCCACACTTTCTATGCTTCATTACAAGAATGTTGTGGGAGACAGTGACAAATGCCTTGCTGAAGCCAAGGTAGACAACAACGACTCTTCTCCCCCCACCTATCCAGCCAGTGTTGACATTGTAGAAAGCTACCACGTTGGTCGAGCATGATTTCCCCTTGGTAAATCCATGCTTACTACTCCTGATAACCTTCTCTGCCAAATATTTGGAGGCGGCATCCAGAACTAGTTCTTCTATCACCTTTCCAAGGACGGAGGTGGGGCTGATTGGCCTGTTGTTTCCCAGATCATCCTTCTTGCCCTTTTTGAAGACTGGAGTGACATTGGTTATTCTACAGTCTTCAGGCACCTCTCTCATTCTCCAAGACCTTTCAAAGGTAACAGAGAGCAGTTCGGCAATCACCTCTGCTAGCTCCCTCAGCACATGTGGGTGCATCCCATCAGGGCTCTTTGATTTGTCATGTAACAACTAAAAATCTTAATGTTATCAGTATTATTTTCATCCTGAATCCAAAACACAGCACCATACCAGTTGCTAAGCTGAAAGCTAACTATACCTGCTGAAATCAGCACAGAATGTCATTATTTCTGTGGGAAAATAACTGAAATCAGGTAACTAACTAACCTTCATCCTCTGAAACAAGAATCTTAGTCTTGATACCGAGATTGTTGATCAAGAGGAGTAAAAGAAGTTTTAAAGGTAGATCAACAATGCCATTAAGGACGCATTTTAACAGATCAATCTTCCTGGACAAGAGCAGTGCTGCTAGGGAAAGAGCAAGGAAGTGTTCTTAATAATCCTGAAAGTGTTCAAGGAATGGGACCATCTCATCTCCAGGTTAGCATGCTACACATTATTTAGAAAATACTTCAAGAAGATTCATAATACAAAAGCTGAAGTGTCAACATTCTCCACTGGAAAGTGACCGCATATCCCTTTATGATTATGATATCTGCCAAAAGGTAGGAATAATTTTATTTGGTTATTAACTCTAAACGTAGTTAAGTTTGAAATACCAGCCAGATCTGTAAGTTTCATCCAAAAGTGAAGGACTTTTTCAAACACCAGATCACACTGCCAGTAAATGACACTGTCTTGTGATTACATTATAACAAACAGAAATATTTTTATTGAATGAAGATATGAGACACTATCTGCAGGACAGTAGCATATACTAAATGCAAAATACTTATTCTAAGTGATAAAAAGATAATACTACAAACATTTTATGAGATAGTAAGAATTGTAATAGAATTTGTGACATACTGAATCTGAATGAATTTCTCCATGCTGTGGAGTAAGGAGACATGATATCAGAATGACATTCTCCATATTAATAGGGCTAACAGCAAACTAAGGAAAGAAAGTAAGGCTGAAATTTTGAGAGTCCAGAAATGGACAGATAAAGAAGTAATTGAAAATGAAAATAATAAAATAAAATAAAAATGTATATTGATTTGGCAATATCATTGATTTGTATTATTACTGTCATGGTAATATGGGATATTTAGTGGAGGAACCAAAGGCAGGAAAAGCAATGGATTAAGGTGGTTTGGGGGTGGAACAACTGTGGAAAAATAGGGAAAAAGGAATTAAAATGAGTAAGAAATAAACAGTTTTCTGGTAGGCATACTTGTCTGCCTATGTCCTGTCCCTGATCAGCGCAATCTTGTCTTCTTATTAAACTCCATTTCTAACTATTCTTCCTGGATGAGGGATTCCTTATCTGATGTCTATGTGTCTTAAAGAGGGTCTGAGTGCCAACAAGTGGAATCAGATCACAAGTTGGAGGATCCATCTGTCTTTGGTGCAAGCAACAGGAAAAAAATGTAAAGTGAGTGGACTTAAGTATATATACATAAATATAACTGGAATGCAACCTTGGATCACAGGCCATGTCTTTGTGGCACCAGCAACTAGAGCAAATGCAGGTGTGCAAGTGAGTGTGGAAGCACTAGTAAAGATCAAGATGGACTAGCCACTGATTAAGTAGACTGTCCTGGGAGCCTGGGGGATGTATCTGTCTTTAACAGCAAGACTACGGGAGGAGTAAGCCACCAGACAGACCAAGTGAGTCCCAATTAGCTGCTGAAGAGACCTTAGGGTCTAGAGATTTTTAAGGGGAAGATCCACTGGTATGTATGTTTCTAAGAGCAGGGCCAGGCTAGTGAGGCTGCAGTCTCACGGTCTGACATGTCCAGGTACAAGCAATTGGGAAGACAGAGATACAGAGTCAGCCACTGACATCAGCTACTGATTCACATTGTAAATACATGTATATGTATTACGGAGACCTCTATCCTGCTTAACCAGAGAGAAGAAAAGGATGAGGCCATTGCTTCTGTCAAGCTTTTGTAAGAGATCTGTGCTTGTCTGTGATCTGTCTGGATAGTCAAGTGTTATACGTATATGGGTGAGTATACATGTGTGCTGTGTGTGTGTGCCTACTGGTGCTACATCTGAAACCTCACTACTGGATGGACCTAGACTCACTTGCCAATGTGCCATCTACAAGAAGGGTAATAAGGAGGATCTTGGGAACTACAGGCCTATCAGCCTGACCTTCGTACCAGGGAAGGCCATAGAGCAGACCATCTTGAGTGTGATCATATGGCAGGTGCAAGACAAACAGGGGATCAGGCCTACTCAATATGACTTCATGAAAGGCAGGTCCTGCCTGACCAACCAACAATCCCAAGCAGCACTACAGCTCCTTGTGCCCTCCCTCCCCCCCCCAATCCCTTTGCTGGCAGAAGAATACAAGAAGCTAAAGAACTGAAAATATTCTTGGCTCTGTTCAGCATTGCCAGGTGTTATCAGTTTTGTTTTTCTTCTAGGACCAAAACATAGCTTCATGCCAGACACTATGAAAAAAGTAACTTCTGTTAGAAACTAAGACATCAGGTGTAAGATAAAGATCTATGAGTTAGCAGAGCAGATTTTATTGCTACAATAATTTCCCTGTATGTATTTGTATTTTTTCAGTATTAACAATCCACTTTTGGAAGTCTAATTTAAAGCACATTGTTAGAGCATATTCATGATAATCTCCTCTCAACTTTGACTGCATCTAAACTTTGCAACCCTTATGTATCTTCCAGCTTCCTGCTCATCTCTTCTTGGATGCATATTTTTATACATTAGGGCATCTCCTGCTTTCACACATCCTTACTCTTCCTGAGAGGAAATGTTGGGTCAAACAGATCTGGGCTGAAAAACCAAGAATACAATTGAGTTATCATGAAGAAAGTCTTAATGTCTACAGTTTCATAAAACACTCTTAGTTCTATAGATCATTTTGCATTACCTGCATTATATTCATTATATGCAGATTATTCCGTATACAAAGGCATTATTTTTCAATGTTGTCTACAGTAATCCCCACACGCTTTGTGTGAATTACCTTACTTAATTTTAGCCCTGGAAAAACAAGATTTCTATGCTTAACTGGTCATTTAGATCCCTGTTTAATCAGTAGGGAGACCTAAATGTTTTCATAGGATGATTCATGCTGTTGTGAAATTGTTGTCCAAGATAAGGGGGCAGATATAATGGCTGAGGCTGAAAGGGACCTATGGAGTTCATCTTATCCATACTGCTGCTTAAGCAGGGCCACCTAGAGCTGATTACGCAGATTTGTATCCAGGGAGTTTTTGAATATGTCCAAGGATGGAGATTTGAAAACCACACAGCTTTGGTGGTACAATAACTAAAGAAAGAGCCTTGGTGAGTATCTCTTCTAAGTTCTCCAGAGCAAAATTATTCTACTTAAATTAGATATTTGCACTATTAGGAGTCAGCAGCTTCTCATTAGCTTTAGTTTTCTAAAATCAATGCCTATGAAAGATCGTGGCATGAATTGTACCCTGGAGTGTAACTGTCTGTCTTAGCTTCTAACTGAAACTTTCTCTCTCAGTGTCTGCTACAAAGCTGTGTTTTGGTTCTAGAAGAAAAACAAGGCTGACAACACCCAACAGTGTTGAACAGAGCCAGGGACATTTGCANGCTGGATGGGAGGAAGGGGGCGGTGAGCGAAAGGCTGTGTGGTGTTTTCAGGCCTGCTGGTTCAAACTGCAACACTGTCTTTGTTGGTAATAACAGCAGGTTTGAGTACCAGACAAGATATCAAAAGTACAAAATACTTAAGTTGTGCTAGAAACTCACGCTACCTTATAGTTCTGGAAATACTGTGTGCTTTTATTTTTTTATTCTATTTAAATATAAATATTATTTTTAGAAAATTAGTATTTTCTATTATGCTGACATTTTAAAACACAAGTTGGAAAACGTAGCTAAATGTTTATGACTCAACAGAATTCCAAATATTCCAAATAGAGGATTAGTCTGTACTTATTTTTTGCAAAGAAGAAAAGGAATTTCACCTCAACTAGTGGGAAATAGGAATATTTTGGTGGGGGAGGGAAAAAAAAAAAAGTTAATTTTGCATGAAATAAATAACTACATTAAAACATAACATAACTTGAATGTAAGACTGCATTTCTTCTTCCTCTTTTTATTAACATGAACAATGACAAGTTGAGTGATGAAGGAAAGGATTTATCCAAATGCATGCATTTGGTATTTTTAAGGGAAGGGGTGTTTTCCATTTAGAAATTGTGAAAACAAGGAATATTTTTTATCATTTAAACCTAATTACGTTTAGTCTGGAAGTAACTTATTTTTCTCAAGCAAGAGGAGAAACAAGAGCCAAAGAGCTGAAATGATCAGCTGGTTTATCTGTAGAGCCCATCTGTGCAACTTCCTTTTGATTCTGAAGATAATCACATGGGAGTGTTTCAGTTCCCTTGCATTCAGTTCCAAACATATGGAAGAAAGTCTTAATTTTAGATTTTTATTGTTGTTGCTTAACCTATAGTTCATTTGTTATAATTTCTGACTTAAAAAATAAAAATAAATACCAAATGATCCATCACCTAGTGGGCCTCTGAAGGGAGTCTGCTTCAAGATAGGAATTTGAACAAAGATATATTTTTCAGAAGTTCAACAAGGGATGTGATTGAGAAGTATTATAAAACAGATTCAGTGATGCACTGCATCTGTCTTTAAATTTCTTCTAGTGGGATTCTTGGAATACTTAGTTTACAACCTTCCCTAACCACTCACTTTTTACTTTATGTAAAAAGTGAAGTTTGATCAGGCTGAAATGAATATTCCTAGCAGTAATAAGGCAATGCTGGTTAAGTGTCTTTACTTGGTAACAGATTCCAGATAAACCATGTGCTGTTCTGAACTGGTCAAATTGTTCATAATTGTACAATAAAGAATAGTACCGTAAGACATCTACTTGTTCGGTAGCTGAAAACATTCTTACAGTAAAATCTTCATGTTGCCTGAAAAATACACATGGTTTGCTTATTTTCTTGGAGTGAATGTTTGGGTTAGATGTAGAATATTTTGAGAACATAGTCACAACTATTTTGTATCTCATTTTAATTTGGGACATTTTTATCAAAAACTGCACATGTTGGTGAATAGTGGTGAGCAATGGAAGGGAAGTGGAAAGGGGAGAAAAGTTCATAAAATGAAATTGCTGTTATAAGGGATCTGCTTATAAGGGTGCTGCAAAGGGATCCGTCGAGCATGATATTTAACTGCAGCTGCATAAAGTAGGATTTTGTATATAAAAGATCTAGCTCATCAGTGCTTTTTTGAGGTGTTTTATTAAAAATGAAATATCAACAAGAAGGAATGAGAGCTCCTTAGCTTGTAGAACACTTGGTATTTCCAGAGGACATGAGAGACTGCCAAAATTCCAATGTTAGAGTAGGAACATATTTCTCATACACATTAATTATTTAGTTTGGAACTTAGCTAGTAAAAGAGAAATACTAATTTTGTGGCTAATCTTCTAGAAAAATGTTGCTTTACATGAACTTTAGATTCTGCTCTATTTTTCATCTATCTATCAAATAAACACCACCATCACAACCAGAAAACAAAACAAAACAAAAAATCAAAACTCACACATCACTTAGTTTACGCAGCTCTTTTAATCCTGCTGACTTACTTGAGTCAAATACGTGATTTTTATTTTTTTTAATTAACTAGTGGATGAAGATTTGACATAAACTGTTATTTATTGATCAAGGAATAAATCAAACAAACCCAATAAAGAATTCCAAAGGTTCAAAACTTTTAAATGGTACTGGGGAAATAAAAAAAAAGGAACAGAACTGTGTTCAACAAACAAACAAACAAAACACTCTCTTATATAAATGACCAAGGAAGGAAAAAAGAATATGAGGTCACAATGAAATTGTTTGAAGTGATTTCTTCACAAAGGCAAAGAAACTACTGTACGTTGTCCTGTCAGATACTTTTAAGTGAAAGCACAGTGTTAGGTGAGAGATCTAGACAAAACTTGCAAAGTGTTTTTATTAGCAAAAATTTGATAGTTTTTAAAAATATTTTCAGAATGTACTAAGCTAAGCATATAAATATTTACTTTGTTTTTGCAGACTTCAAGATCTTGATGAGGTACACTGGTTTAAAAGACATATGTTCATCTCAAATATGACAACTTGTTAACATTCGCATTCAGCACTAGATGGCACTCTGAATTTAAACTGTAATAAATTCTTTTTATTTTTTCCCTAGAATAGAGAGAACTTGTTACCTTTGTTCTATAATTAATTACATCACATAAATTAATCAAATAATTTTACATTTTCCTGATTGCGATAGTAGTAGGTTGTCTCCTAACGTCCATTACTATGCTATAAAATAATAAAGAAAAAAGAAAGAATCAGTCAAATTATAATATTCTGAGATAGTCCCACTAAAATTCAAAAGTTTTTTTAATGTAAAAAGTATTTAGTGTTATTTAAACACTTGTTTCAATATTTTAGGTTGCTTATTGTAGGAAATTAAAAACCTTTAGGACTTAAATTTAAATGTAACTGCTAGGCTATGCTGTAAAAACAGTGAGAACTTAGCAGAATTTTTAGTGCTATATTTCTGAAATTCATATTGAACGTACAAAATGGTCTTTGGCAGTTAGTTTTAAATCAAGTTACTCTATTAAAAATGAGCTTTGGTTGTATAACTTACATGAGAATAATGAAAGAGTAATAATATATTGTTTTGAAAATAGAATCACAGAATCACATAATTGTAGGGGTTGGAAGGGACCTTGAGAGATCATTGAGTCCAACCTCCCTGCCAAAGCAGGTTCCCTGCAGCAGGCTGCACAGGTAGGCATCCAGACCGGTCTTGAAAATCTCCAGGGAAGGAGACTCTACAACCTCCCTGGGCAGCCTGTTCCAGTGCTCCGTCACCCGCACCATGAAGAAGTTCTTTCGCATATTAGTGCGGAATTTTCCATGTTCCAGTTTGTGGCCGTTTCCCCTTGTCCTATCACCACACACCACTGAAAAGAGTCTGGCCTCGTTCCTTTGCGTCCCACGCTTTTGATATTTATAAACCTTGACAAGATCCCCTCTGTCTTCTCTTCTCCAGGCTGAACAGAACCAGACCACTCAGCCTTTCCTCATAAAGGAGATGATCTAGGCCCTTTATCATCTTCATGGCCCTCCGCTGGACTCTTTCCAGGAGATCCCTGTCTTTTTCGTACTGAGGAGCCGAGAAATGGTCTCGGTATTCCAGGTGACGCCTGACCAGGGTAGAGTTGTGCAGGAGAATCACCTCCCTTGGCCTGCTGGCCATGCTCTTTCGCTCTTTTTAATGGACCCCAGGATCCCATTGGCCTTCTTGGCCACCAGGGCACACTTCTGGCTCATGGCCAACCTGTTGTCCACCAGGACACCCAGGTCCTTCTCTGCAGAGCTCCTCTCCAGCAGGTCATCCCCCAACCTGTACTGGTGCATGCGGTTATTCCTCCTCAGGTGCAAGACTCTGTGCTTGCTTTTGTTAAACCTCATAAATAATCCATACCCTAAAACCTTCAAACATTTTACACCTGTTACAAGATCACTTCTCTATGTCTTCCACAATTTTGCAGGAGATAATTAAACATACATTTTTTTTCTTGCTACTGATGCTACTGATGTCCAAGCTTTATGCTGACTGCTGCTAATCTTCTATAATAATGTTTATTTTTGGGTACTCGGCTGATAGAATATCCAATTATCTGTACATATTGCAGTGGGACTTTCAAATAAACAAAACTATTGTTCTTCATACTTAAATAATTTTTAATTTTTTAATTGTTAAATAATTTCAAATGAAAGGTTGCCTATACAATTTTATTATTTGAATATTATGCATAAGAAACATCTTAAGTACTGCTGAAGAAAATTACGTATCTCAGAACAACAATTTAATAAGGTCCTGTGGTAAGGGAAAATAGTCATATGTCAGAGTTAGATGAAAATACATTTTGAAATCCCTATCATGTTTTCAGAATCTCCCATGCTATGAGTTCAAGCTAGCTCTCCATTAACTCATCTTCTAATCACGAATGCTTATCTTGGTCTTCAGATTTTCAGATGTTCATCTAGGACAACTAGCTTCCAGATACAACTACAGCTAGCTTCTCCAACATACCACTAGCCTCTACACTGCAGCTGTATTACTGTGATGTTTCAGTCTCATTCTATATATAGATTACTGTTCTATTACATGATTATATTATGCATTATAACCTAACATGCTCTCCACAGTCTGCTGCTTGTTGATAAATACTTATCTGCAAAGAAATATGTTAGTGAAAGAAAAACTTTCACAGTATAATATTATAGATTATATACTAAATCAAGTAAATCAGTTTAAATACCCCGGAAGCCAAATAAAATCTAAGTTAATGAGTAAGAAATGTGCATTAGTTACTCTTGTTTTATTGGGATCATAGTTCTTCCAACAGTCCAGGATAAAATGCATTGTTGTTATTTTTCTTCAGTATTTACTGCTATCTATATTTGATTTTCCTAACATTTGTGAAGTAATTCTCTTTTGATGAATGAATCACTGCAAATTTATGCCCTTGTCATCTCTCCATAAGATTAAATCACTTTTAGAATGCAGTAAAATGTTCCTTCTGGATAGATTTGATATGTCTGTTTTTTCTAAATCAAAAAGAATTGTTCAAATGTAATCACTTCTTAACAGACTAGAATAGGGTCTATATTTACAATATATAGACTTAAATTGTATAATTATAATTATAATGATATGTAGTAGTATAATATAGTAAATGTAACTTAATGTAATGAAATAATGAGAGTAAACTGCTTTCAGAATTAGAGCTAAGTCATGAAAGTCTATCTTCTGTATTTCTGCATGATGAAGTAGACAGTTGCGGGAATCACAGACAAAAAAATTCTGACGTTCACATGCTGTTCAAATTCACAGAGCAAAAAATGTCGTAGTATGTACACTGTGAACTAAATATGAAAGATAGCAACAGTCTTAGATTAGTTGTTTGAAATTGCATTTAAATCCACAAAATGCATGAACTGTTAATATTCTAGCTGATTTGATTCCTATCAAACATGTTTAACAATCTTTTACTCAGCTATATAAAGAGAAAGGCCAGTTTTTCATTTGATGTGAGATTGTTCTGAATGTAATGTACTGAATATGGCGTTAAAATGTAGTGTGAGATTTAAAAACATTTAGAAAATGGAATTCATTTTGCATATTACAAGGAGTCAATCCTTGAAGATAGATCCTTTGTACCAATGAATTCACTTTCTCAGAAGAATTATTTTTAAATATAAAATACAGTTGTTGTCCATGTATGAACTTTGTGTATAAACAAAATACAAAGTTATTATATCTCTGTTTTTGTGATCTAACTCCTGGACTACCTGCATTCTACTGTCAGTCAAGTTTCTTTCAATATTATTCTCTACGGTCTATATAGAAAGCACTTATATAAACATAGGTGGGTTAAAAAAGACATACCAATTAGTAAAATTATTTTTACTGCTTAGCATTGTCAGTTCAACGCTTCAAGACTTTTCTTCAAAATTTAAATGTACTATTATGCTATCCTGTTACTGGAGAATTATCTCCCCTAAAGCAAAATATGCAGAGACTGATCTACTTTCCCATTTTTGCTCTACTATTGCCCCAGGGAATAGTACAAATATACATCTAATCTGATACAATACCAGGTTAGGACTTTGGCTAGTTATTCAGTTAAAGGGAGTTGTGAAAATATCTGTAGAGGATTGCTTCCCTTTCTCCATTTTCTGCGTGACAAGTTTAGGTGCTTTGAAAAAACCCTTCAGTGCTCACCAAACAAGAAAATCTTCAGGAAGGCAGTAAGATACAGAAGATGACAATGTGTTTCAAATCAGTGTGCTGCTCACTCTCTGACATTTAACAAAATGAACTCCCTGAGGGACTGGAGAGTGGCTTATCTCACAAAATTCAGAGAATCTAAAACCAATCTGATTTATAAGTTCTAACAACAAGAATATCATATTCTTCTAACAGCAAGAATACTATAGTAAGTTGTGTTTTAGCTCTACTTCTTGCGTCTCTGGCTATATTTTGAGCAGAAGTTAATGCTGTCTGAGTAAACTAAGTGGTTTTAGACCATGCGTATAGTGTCAAGAAGCCCAAATAAATTATGGAGATTTTTCATGCCTCTTTACTTATCTCTGAATCATATTGAAGTGTGGGCAGTAAACAACTAGCATGAGCTGTGAAGCTTCTAAACATGAAAGGGAGACTATGAGTAAGTGTTCATGAAATGAAAGCAAAGTGCCAATTAAATGTGAGAATCTCCAGAAACTGACAGTCTTTTTTTGTAGGTGGTCTGAATCATATTCTTAAGCCTGTAGGTAAATTCATCCCTGTACCATCTCAGGAACACTATCTGTCTGTTGGTGTTTAAAGATTTGATGTTAGCTATGTCAGATCTACCTTAGGATACATCAAGTAGCAAAATTGAATCTATGCTGCCTGAATTAACATCATATACTTTAAGGTTTCCTACTAGGACAAGCTTTGAATAGTTTCTGTGGTTAATTAAAGTAAATACAAGCATGCTTTCATTTTGGAGGACAATAGTGAGTTTTTTATTCAAGTTTTATCTATTTTCTGATACGACTTTAAAATTGTGGCATTAAAGAATATTTTTTCCTTAGGACAATCCCTATTTTTTGCTCTTCAGAACTTCAGTCTGGCTGTTTACTCCTGATCAAAATCCATACAGGCGCAGCTGTACGAGCTTTGGTACTAAAATTAACTCTTCATGATGATGTACACTCAAATGTCAAGCGAATGGATAGTTTAAAGGTCAGGGATAAATTAGCTAATCCTCCTTAATACACAGAAAAAGTAAAAGCTTCAAAATTACTTATTCGTCTTTCATTTATAGCCTAATGGATCCGCCATAATTTTTCTTTCCTTTTTTTCACAAAGAAAATGTGTTATGTGATTATTCTACCAGTGCTTTCATCAAAGTGACTGATATTTGTATTGAATTAGCTAAGAATTTTCAAGAAAATGTCTTTTTACAAGTTGATACAGGGTCAACACTTCAATGTCAATGGCCCCTTAAAAAAATAAAAGTGCAGATTCAAGATTTTAAAAACTTCACATGAAAATAAACAATGTTACAACCAGGCACAGAAAAAAAAAATACTTTTTTTGAAAATTCTGCAAAACTAGAATCTCTGTTCCGAAGTAGTAGGTCTTTCAGGAAGGAGCAACAAATGGTGTGATATGGTGTGTTATATGTTTATTTGAAAATTAAAGAAAAAATGAGAAGTTGACTTGCTGAATACCGGTGCATGCAAATAGACCTTATATGAGTGATTTTTAATTGCAACATATCCAGTAATCTGCTCCAAGCAATACTAAAGGACACAAAGTCCGACAAGTTTCTGGAGCATATTGGAAGAAATTTGCTCCTTATTTTATAAAATACTAGCTCACCAAAAGAAGTAGCTGTTTAGGAACTGCAGTTATAAGAAAAGGTCTAATTGAAAGTCTAAAATTGCAAGATAATTTGAGGGCAGGTAATCACAAAGAAATCTCTCAATACGCGTAGGAAGAATGAGAGCAATAGAATAAAGTTAATGGAGTTAAAAAAATAAGGTCCAACAATTTCTGATAGCTTTTGACAGGATCTCTTGGAGAGATAGTCTAAAGGATAAACTGCACTGACAGTTACTAAAAGAATTTATATACTAAAGATACAAGAGCAAATTTGTATATTTGCATCTGTAAAAGACCAATGGGAAGCTTGACTCAACTTAGGCTGAAAGGGAAGGTGAGGCAGTAGATTGGGTCCTGTGGAGGCAGGGGAGAAAGCAGTTCTACCCATTTCCTTTTATGGCAGCTTACTGGGGAGGGGGGTACATGCCTTCATGAAAAACTCCCAAATATTCTGGAGCCCTGAGCTGCACAGACACAGGGGAGTTGCCATCCCAAGGACGGTCTCTCACCATCTGGACTATGTAAAGGTGAACACATGATCTGCCTTCGTCAAACCATCACTCACAGATGAAGCCTCGGTCAACTCACCACCTATCGATGAAGACTCCAGCTTAAGACTATGCTAGATATGAGGATGTGGTGAAAAATCTGTCTCTCCCAATTTATTTTCATTTTTCTCTTACTCTTTTCTTTCCTGTTGATCTCTTTTCACTTGTCTTTTGTAGCTGTTGCCTAAATTTGCCCAAAAGTAAGCCCAAGTAGTAGACTAAGAAAAGATGCCTGTGCCANGATACGCAGAGCAAGGGCTCACAGCCACTGGTGACCCTTCCTCCCGGCTAGCCCCTTCCGTAATGAACGGAACCCGGAAAAACCACCAACCAATCACATGATGTTATATGGGATGGAATAGCTCCTGGGCCAATTTGGGTCAGCTGCCCTGGTCCTGTCCCCTCCCAGTTCCCAGCTCCTTATGCCCCCCTTAACTATTTCACTGGCAGAGGAATGCGGAAGTGAGTTATGTCCTCGGCTCCGTTCAACACTGCCAGGATGTTATCAGTATCTCTGAGGTACAAGATAAATTCATACTAGACACTACGAGAAGTGTAGCTTCTGTTAGAAACTAGGACAACATGTTTATCAATAGTGCTGATTGTTGTTGCTAGAATTTCACCTAATCTTGCTTCGAGGTAGTGGACCAATTGTGGTTGTCAAACTCAATAAATTGTTTTGTATTATTCCTCTGAATCATTGCCTGACTCTGTTGCTCCCGTGACCCCTGCCAACAAGGGCATGCCTTACTCAGTGGGATATCAAACATTCACCTGCCTCACAACCCACCGAGTGGGACAAGACAGCACCACAGTACAAAGACAGAATATACAAAGACAGCATTGTGCTTCATACTGGAAACAGTGGCAGATTACTTGCACCTGTGACCAGAAAGGGTGGACCTGGGGTGGTGTTGCCCCAGGTTTAGACAAGGGCCAGCCAGACAAAGCTTCAGTTCAACGAGAAGGAAGTAGCACAAAAAAAGAGGAGACAAGAAGGGAGCAGCTCACGAAAGAGGAAACTGTGTGGAGAAAACTCCTAGCTCCAGGTAAAACAAATGGCATAGTCGTGTGGACTTTTGTAGTACAACAAAACTATCAGTGTAATTCTGTCATGTGCTCCTATTTCTGCAATTATTTGGAAACTAAAATGTACTTTTCTTATAGCAGCAAAATAAAAATATAGCTTTTTTCCCCCGTTATATATATATTTTTTAACATCTTATCCTTCACTTTCTAAATCAAGTGAAAACTCAGGACTTATTAGGTTGGGATATATTATAATCCATCAAATAACTGCTTTGAATGAATAAAAGAAATATTGGGTTTATAAGCAATAATAATTTTAAAAAATGTATTTCTAATAGCTGATTACAGCATTCAAAACATATGAGAAGATAATACATTTAATAAACAGTTCAGCAAACACTGGTAAAGTAATTGAATCTCTCATCTTTATCTGTTAACTTCACTGAAGTATCCAAAAACACAAATACTATCCTCAGCTCTGTTGATATATCTCTAAAGTAAACTAGGGAAACTGGTCATTTCCATTGAAATTTATGTCCAAACCCCCCTGTCAGTTCTGGCAAAACTCTAGTGCCATAAGTAATTTGAAATGAAATCTACATTGCATTAGTAAATCAATTTAGATTTTACTCTGTTTAAAGTTAATCAAATCTGTGTCTATAATAGTCAAAATTCAGTTAATTCTTACATTTTTGCAACATTGTTAGAACTGCTATAGTTGATATTTCATTTTATGATGTTTCTATTTTCACTAATATTTTTTATCATTTTGCTGCTTTAGTGAATCATATTTTTTCGTTCAGAGATATGTTCTTGTGAGTGTAATAGTTTTAGATTACAATTGAAAGTATGACAGATCTCGTGCTCTTTCACAAGATAGTTAACAGCAATTCATTTATTTATTTAATAAAATAATAAACACTAGTATAAATATGAGGACTGTTCACATTGTAATGTTTCATTTTTTTTATGCTGGCCCACAATATTGGAGGCGGAAGTTGGTGATAGAGCAGTAGAGGCTGAACCTTCCCGCCAAAGTTCTGTTACATTTTGTTGCAATGCAATAGATGTCAATGGAGAGAAAGTCTGACAATATGGTGTCTGAAATGGAATTGTGTGTGAAGCAAGGGTGTGTAACTTAATTCCTCCATGTGGAAAAAATTGTACCCATTGACATTAATTGATGCTTGCTGAATGTTTATGGAGACCAAACAGTGGATGCTAGCACAATAAAGTGATGGATGGTGCATTTCAGCAGTGGTGACTGTGTCAGTAGGTCACCTCTATTGGTGAAGATTTTTGAGCATGGCATGCAGGCTCTTGTTCACTGGTGAAAATGCATAGCTAATGGTGGTGATTATGTTGAAAAAAGATTTGTAACCTTGCTGCTGACATATGTATACGTAAATAATCTTCAGATTGTTGTAAGAACCAGATCTCAGCCCTTGTCCACTACTCAAGGGGTCCTTTTATTTAAAGGTAAATGCCTTAATAATGCCATAGGATTGTTTAACGCAATAGGTATTAGGCACATCCTTCTAAGTTTACATTACACTTTTCAATGAATGCAATTCAAAGATTATTGAAGACTAAGATTACAGGTTGGAGATCTGTACAGAGTGAGACAAAAAGCATGTATTTACTCTTCTTTTGAGAAATTTCAGTACTTTTCAAATGATTATGAGATCACTAGGGAGGATTCTCTTCTTTTGAAAAGAAATTCTCTTTGTTTTTCAGAAATCTCAAATACAAAATATTGAGACTGTATGGAGACTATTTAAAAATCTTGATAAGAGAAATAGAATGGTAGACATAGAATCATGGAATGGCCCAGGTTGGAAGGAATCTTAAAGATCATCCACTTCCAACCCCTCTGATGTAGACAGGTTTGCCATCCACTAGGTTAGACTGCCAAGGAACCAATCCAACCTGGCCTTGAACACCTCCAGGGATGGGGCATCCACAACTATTCTGGGCAATATGCTCCAGTGCCTCACCATCCTCTGAGCGAAAAATTTGTTCCTAATATCTAACCTAAATTTCCCTTTTAGTTTAAAGCAATTCTCCCTTTTCCTGTCGCTTTTAGACAATGCAAAATATCAGTCCTGCAATGTGATCTCCCCAGAGTCTTCTCTTCTCCAGGGTAAAAACGTCCAGCTCCCTCAACCTTTCCTCATAAGAGATGTGCTCCAGCCCTCTGATCGTCTTCATAGTCCTCCTCTGGACCTGCTCCAACAGCTCTGAATCATTCTTGTGTTGGGGGCCTCAGGTCTGGATGCAGTACTCCAGACAGAGCCTCACAAGGCTCACAAGGGGAACAATCACCTCCCTCGCCCTACTGGCCACCCCTCTTTCAATGCAGCTTGGGATACAGTTGGCCTTCTGGGCAGCAAGCAGACACCGCTGGTTCATGTCCATTTTTTTGTCCACTAGGACCCCCAAGTCGTTCTCCACAGGGCTACTCTCAATGAGTTCTCCTCCCAGTCTGGGATTGTTCTGACGCAAGTGCAACACCTTGCACTTGGCCTTGTTGAACCTCATTGGGTTCCTGTGGGCCCACTTTTCAAGTCTCTCCAGGTCACTCTGGATGTCATCCCTTTCTTCTGTTGTGTCAATTGCGCCACTCAGCTTGGTGTCATCAGCAAACTTGCTGAGTGTACACTTGATCCCATCGTCTATGTCATTGATAAAGACGTTGAAGAGTACTAGTCCCAAGATGAACCCCTGGGCAACGCCACTTGGGCCTCGCTTCCATCTGACCATAGTGCTGTTGACCGCAACGCTCTGGCTGTGACCATACAATCCTTAATCCACGAAAGAGCCCAGCCTACTTCCCTCTTGTCTCAGCCAGTTCAAGGTCACTGTGTTCAAACAACTTTTCTTAAACCATTAGGCAGACTATGTCAAATCTGGACATAATTTACAAGGTTCTGTTAAGATGTTACCTGATCATTTGGGGGAAAAGACCTTTAGAAATCCTCCGGCCCCTTGTCCTTATCAGAGAGGAAATTACATCAGATTAATATTTTCTGGTGGAAAAATCTTTTACTGGTAAGCTCTTATCAGTTCTGTTCTCAGATGTACAGATGCATTTATGAAATTCGTATCCATGGTATATATTGATATGACGGGACATCAGGGCTCCAGTGAAGCAGTAATAGAGTATCATGTCAGTAATTTGTCAGATCACGGACTCTCAAAGGACTGTATAATGAAGAATACTCAATTCACTTTTCTGTCATATATGCATCCTCGCTTTGTTCGAAATTCCTTTGTAATCTTTGATGGAACTATAAAGATGTTATTGAAATGAAATTTATTCCATGTATATTTTAATCTGCCATTAAAATTAAATCAAGTTTGGCCCGGATCAAGTACAATTTCAGACAAAAAAATATTTTAAACTGTAGGTTACAACACTTATGCTGAGTGATAATTTTCTTATAAAAATATACAATGAACACTGCAAATTGTGTTTATGTATCATCACCAGTTTGTTCCTTGCCAAAAGACATACATCTTCAGAATAAAATTTCTAATATTCAGCTAAACTCAGCCATTTTTTGGCAGCAGGCAAACTTACATTATTAGGAATTGCTATCAAAGTCTATCATTTCAGAGATTCACACATAATCAAAGACAGAATTTTTATTTCTGTGTTGATACAGGAGCATGCATTTCTAAATAGTTGTACAGTGCTTGAATTAATACAAAGCATCTAATGTCAAATCTTCCTGTGGTCTTGCCAACCTTACAAAACAATTCAGAATTATATTAATTTTATGCACTATTCTTACAGAATTAACAGGTTTTAAATACGTTTTCTTTAAAGATACAATAATATTTCTGTGAAATTAGCATTTAGTGTACATGTTAACAGATCTGTGTACAGGAAAATATTTCAGAAAACTGAGGATTCAAAATTCTTTCATCTTGGAGATTGTGTAATTTTTTTAGGTTAGTTTGTTTGTAATGATAACCTGACTGTGAATATAAAATGTAAAAAGGAAAAGTTTTGAAGGTGTCTATGAGACTTAAGTTTAAAAAACAAACAAACAAATCCACAAAAACAAAAAAACTAGAGGCTGAAAAATCTTGTCTTTCTTTCTTGTAAGTTGACAGGCATATACTTGTTATCTCACTGATCACACCCATAGTGATGTGGTGACATCTGTCCTGTCATTTTACTCCCAAGAACTGGATCTATTGTGAAAGTTCTTTGACCTAGCTTTGCTTTAAAGAAAAAACAGCTTTCAACAGAATTTGGATTATTCTCTTCCTTTTCTCAAATACTACCTCTTCTGTGTTATCTCACACAATGATATCATTGTCATACTGCAGGTGCTCCGGTGCTTCATCATGTTTTAGTGCAGTCTGGATCAGTTCATGGCAAATGATAGGATTGTCTTTCTACTCCTGGGGCAGTCAATTCCAGGTGTACTAGACCAAGTGAAAGCAAATTGTGACCTGTAATCTGTTATAAAGTGGATTGAGAAAAACACATTAGATATAACAATTGTGGCATACCACTTAGCATGCCATTGACTCCCATTTGCATGGAAGTTCTATCACGTCTGGCAAGGCAACACTCAATGGTTATATGACTTAACTCAGACCACAACAGTACACTGCTAATCTTCACTCTCCACTGGGCTTTCACACTGGCCATATGGAACTGTTAAAGGGTGAGCAAGACTTCCTGAACACTCCTTGGCTCTCCAGCAGATGAATCAGCTTATGAATGGAAATTAGGGGATCTTGTTTGGTGCAGTATTGCCCTTACTAAACCATTTTGGTAACTATCAGCATCTGATGTTCTTCGATCATCAACAATGCCACAATAGAAGATTCTCTGAGAGACCATGAAAGGTAGATACCTGTTTAATTTTCTCCATTTCCAAAACAGCAAAACCAAAAGGCCACCGGTACCATCTGGGGTCCTTTGGCTCTCCACTGTCTTAGAAAGGTCTTCGAGAATGGGAGAGGTGCCTGAAGACTGGAAAATAGCCAATGTCACTCCGGTCTTCAAAAAGGGCAAGGATGATGATCTGGGAAACTATAAGCCAGTCAGCCTCACCTCCGCCCCTGAAAACATGATGGAACAACTTGTTCTGGATGCCATCTCCAAGCAATTGGAAGAGAAGAAGATTATCAGGAGCAGTAAGCATGGATTCACCAAGGTGAAATCATGCTTGACCAACCTGGTCATGTTCTATGGCATCATGTTCTATGATGTCATCACTGGCTGGGTAGGTGGGGGGAGAGCAGTGGTTGTTGTCTGCCTTGACTTCAGCAAGGTGTTTGATACTGTCTCCCACAACATTCTGATAACGAAGCTGAGAAAGTCTGGGATAGATGAGTGGACAGTGAGGTGGGTTGAGAACTGGATGACTGGCAGAGCTTAGAGTGTTGC
Organism: Penelope pileata; assembly: GCA_013396635.1. NCBI lineage: Eukaryota > Metazoa > Chordata > Aves > Galliformes > Cracidae > Penelope > Penelope pileata. The sequence goes on from WBMW01002610.1 coordinate 89,136, forward strand.
GATCAGCAGCACAGAGTCTAGCTGAAGTCCTGTAACTAGCAGTGTTATCCAGGGGTTGGTGCTGGATCTGGTCTTGTTCAACATCTTCATCAATGACCTGGACAAGGGGATAGCATCCACTCTCAGCAAGTTTGCAGATGACATGAAGCTGGGAGGAGTGGCTGACACACCGGAAGTCTGTGCTGCCATTCAGTGAGACCTGGACAGACTGGAGAAGTGAATGGAGAGGAACTAGATGAGATTTAACAAAAGCAAGTGCAGAGTCTTGCACCTGGGGAGGAATAACCACATGTATCAGTACAGGTTGAGGGATGACCTCCTGGAGAGGAGCTCTGCAGAGAAGGACCTGGGTGTCCCGATGGACAACAGGTTGGCTATGAGCCAGGAGTACTGGTACATAGGAAGTTCGACAGAAATATGCGTAAGAACTTCTTCACAGTGTGGGTGATGGAACATTGGAACAGGCTGCCCAGAGAGATTGTGGAATCTCCTTCTCTGGAGATATTCAAGACTCATCTGGACAACTACCTGTTTGACCTGTTGTAGAAGAACCTCCTTTGGCAGGGGTTTTGGACTCAATGATCTCTTGAGGTCCAATCCCTGCAATTCTGTGATTCTGTGAAGTACCCTCTTCTGAGGTAATCTCTGTCAAATACACACAGAACCTCTGGGCCAATCACAGTGGGGTGCTTTTGCCACTCTTTAGACTCACTTTATCCTCCAATACTGTTAGCTCTTGGGATCTCCCTGACACTCCAGAAATACAGTTGGGTTCTGCCTTTTTATATCTTGATGTCATTAGGGTAAAATGTGCACTGGTGCTTACCATGGCCTTATACTCTTGCGGGTCCAATGTGTTAGGTCACACAGTCCACTAAATCTATTTATTCTTTTCCTCTGCCTGGCTAGGTTGTTCTTTTCCTCTGCCTGGAGTATCTATTACTGAATTCTTGCAAATGTGAAGCAGAAGCCCCTTCACTAAGATCAGAATTTCAGTCCTTCCATTTTCTCTGGGGGACTGCCCAACAGAAAGTGAAGCAGTTATTTTTGTAGAAGAATATCTTTTGACTGCTATTTTACCTTGCAGTTCACATACCTGAGCTTCTAGGTAGATTTGCCATCCCACTTCTCTGTGGTCATGCATACAAAACCACTTGGTGCTACGTGCTGTGTGTCCATGGCACTCTCTTCCTTAACAGGAAAACACTGACTCTTAACAGCTGAGATACTGATCCATACAGTCACAGATGAAGGGAAGGATAACCCCATGCACCTTTTTAATGAAAGATTGTATCCTGAGCTACATTGTCAAAAGAAGTTCTACAGTGACCCTTTAAATATGTTAATTTGATTTTAGAGTTTTATTGTTTTCTTTTATTCTTTACAATTTTTTATAACACTTTCTGTAGGAAATTAAATTATATTTGTACAAGGGTATACTTTATACAGGTTTCTTCGTAATTATAAACTTTTTCCTCAGGAAGTAAATATGAACAATACAGTATGCAACAAACAAAGTGAGAATTTTTTTTAAAACTAGTTCTTACAAAGCTGTAAATGGTGTCTGACTGCTGCTCATGTGATTTCCCAACTTCACTCTTTATTACTTTAATTATACTAATGATGGCATGGAAACATGGAACTAATTCTGCCCTTCAGAAAGTATCCTTTATTAAAGCACACAATCTTAATAGAAGTCCCATGTAACAATTATTATTTGTCATCACTTTTTAAGTATGTCATGGCAAATACAGAAACTTTTAAAATGTTTTACTAACGTGAAACAAAATAACTTGAAGAAAATAGTCTTAAAATATGTGTATTTATTCATATACATATATATACACACATAGAGAGAAAGAAACTACAAAGCAGTGAAATCACAATCTGGGAATATATGTGTATATGCTCTGGTAAATAACAGCAACTTACAATGATTATCTGGCCATATTTCAAATAAGGTAACAAAGATAAATGAGCTTGATGTTTATTCTGGTACACTTGTTAAAGATTAAATTCTTCCTCGGATCTCCTGAAAGTTTTTGATATTATGCCTCACAAAATTTGACTTATTATTCTTTCCTTGAGTTGTCAACATATGTACGTAAGCTGTCTGAAAAGGGTAAATTGCACTATATAAAATAGGTATGAAAGTGCATCCACTGAGGTTCTACAGCAGGGGCATTATTAGATTTAGTTTTTGATAGCTTGTAAATTGGGCAGAAGTGAAAATAAAATCACAGTGTTAAATTGGTTGATTCTTCAATGTTCACTGAGAAAAATCATAAAGGGCTAAGAGAGACCATAAATATGGATAGAAACAATGAAAATATATTAAATCTTGAGGAAGCTGGGATAATACCATCAGAGGAAAAATAGTAAGAAATAAATATTCTGGTGAAGCTGATCTGGAAAATTACATTTAGTACTGGGCATCTCATTGTGTTGTTCTGAAAAAAAAATAGATTAAGAGACTACAGAAACTGATTCAGTTTAGAGAGGAGATTGTAAGAATTAATAATGTGTATTTCCAGTGCAGCTTGAAGTTTAGCCTTTAATTTTGCTGTGTAAAGTTCTGTCTGTGCTCTACAAGTACACTGTAATCTTTACACATATAATTAATCTGCACTAGTAAGTGAAGAACAAGTCTTGACTACCATTAAGTTGTCATTGTACAATGTAATCTACTATATATCATTAAACACATACAGAATGGACTAGCAGCATTAAATCAATGCCTTCTAATAGTTAAATAAGGACAACAGAATACTATCTATGAGATTTTAGTTGCAAGTTACAACTAGAATTCCTAGATAACAGCATATGGATTCAACATGAACTCTCTTCTTCAAAGTAAGGTACTGCTTAAAGTTGTAATCATAAACGTGATTTTAAACATATAGACTATCAGATTCTGTGTTTTCTCAGTTAAAAATTACATTTAGACATATGCTAGGAACCTTAAAAATTCCAGTCCAGGTCTTGTGTTCACATACCTTCCATGTTGTATTTAGATATGTGACTCTAGAAACACCTATACTCACTTCTTCCTCATAACTCTTAGGTTTTGTGGGAAGAAACCTGGACATGGGTCACAAACTGCAATTGTGTTCAAGGGAAACCCTGTATGAATAATGAGGGGTCAGTGTCCCTGAGCCTTATATAACCCAGCAGAAAAATACAGATGTAGTCTAAAAATGCTGGTCAGTGAAAAATGACAAAGTACATGGAAGAAAAATCGGAAGTTCAAAATGAAATTCTCTAGACTAGTTCCAGCTGAGGAATCACTGTTAGACAATACTTCAAGACATTTTCAGAATTTCTTCTTTCTCTTTTTAATGTTTTTCAGGAAGGGAAAAACAAGTGAAACAAAGCATTGCACAAAATAAGCTATTGAGCCAAACGTTTAAGAGCTTGCCAAACATAGATCTTAGGTCTATTCTCAGTGATGCATTGAGGCTATAAGTGAGCACCATGTCCGTTACATGTCAGTTACCATGTCATTAACATGTCAGTTAATGTTTTATTTATATTTTATTGTAAGTTAACCTTTCCCATTCCCTTTAAGGTGTGCTAGGAATTGAGTTAGGTTTTAACCACACTCTTCAATAACAAGGACAGCATTTTTGACAAGTTGAGTGGAGAAAGGGAGCATTGAAGTACATCATTTCTACTTCAGTCCTCCTCAGAGAGGGTCAAAAGCTGTTATATTGCTAGTGTGCATCCTTATCGCAGATGTACAAGTGAGCTGAAGTATGCTGGTCTCAGAGAGTGTCTGTGATCAATGTCTGACTTATTTGCATATGTTATTCCTTTACAGTGGCAGTGACTGAGCCAGAATGACCACGGTTCTGGAGCCTGCAGTGAGAAGCTGAAATTAGTAAAGGGCAAAAGCTACAGCAAGGATGTGGAGCTTGCAGATCACATGGAGACAGACACTTCTGTTAGAAACAAGGAACAACTCAGTCAAATTCCAGAGACTGTGGAAAGAGCCTTCCTACAGAGAAAGAAGTCTGCTGCAACCAGATGAGAAATGTCTCAGCTGAAATCAAGCCAAGTAAGACATGTATGCAAGCCACAGTCAATGGGAGCAGATGGTATATAATGCTTTTTTTTTTGCAGTGACCATGTTAGACTACAATATTTCTTAATTAAAATTAAGAAAAAAAAATGAATTGCTATTGTTCATATTCTTGGAAGACCTGGGGAATTTTGGTTTAAAATCTGTTAGTCATCTCTGGGAAGACACTTCATTTAAACAGTTTTTATTTCTCCATATTATCAATTGTTTCAGTTTAAAAATTGAATCATGCAATAGTAGTTGGGATGTCTTCTCTGGTAGCACTGTTATCACTTGTGCATGAGTGCGTTGATGGAGGGTAGATTAATTTTAGTGGAAAAGACAAGCAAGCAAATTGTAGTTTTCCACTCCACAGAAGAACCATAATTTAACAGATGGACAAGATATAGAAAGAATGTTTAGGAAAAATTTTAAGCTGTTACCATTCTGATTAATAGAAAATTTTCCTCCACAAAGGCAGAGAATAACATTTCGTGGAATGACAAAAAAAAGTTTTCAAAACATGATCAATGTTCCTATGAAAAGCATAGTATATATATTTACCAAAAAACAGAAAGAGAGAAAAGTTTTCTCCAACGAGAAAACTATTTCCATAGTAGAGACTTATAGGAGAGACTTGGTACATTTGTTATAGTTACTGTTAGAGTTTAATATGATCCAAAGTGCCTGAAAATACCTAGCTTCCTCACATTCACTGAACGTCATTTAAGTCTTGATCAACTTATTTATTTTTTGCTGCTCCATGGAAAAGCAGTTGAGGAAGAAGAAGAAAAAAGTATTATTAGTGTAGAGAGCAGCTCCTGAATTGGATTAATTTGTCAGCTGTCATAATTTTCTCCTATATTCATCTTCACTTGATCTAACAGCCAATCTCATATAATTAAAACCTGTATCCCTCTAGCTATATTTTCATTTTGTTCATAATTCTTCTCTCTGTTTATGTAGAACAGCTTTTGCTTTACTTAATTTAAATAAGGATCTAATTGTGTTCTGACAGTGAATGTAGGAAGTTGGTTAAATATGTGGGATCATGTTTGTCTATATTTATTGACCTGTTTGTAAGACAAGAATTCAGTAACGTTATCAGAGAGATTATTGTTTCTTTAATTCATATAGAGAAGCACATATTAAAACTACTATGTCATAATCTGAGGATCATTCATTAAAAAATGCCTTATTTACAGGAGCCTAGTTCTATTTCCATGACACAGAATCATAGAATGG
>WBMW01002611.1:0-69210 GCA_013396635.1 Penelope pileata
TTTTTTTGAATAAATGACATTATTCAACCCAGCAGATATGAGCATGGCATGCAGAATAACTAATTTTCAACTTTCCTTGCCTCATAATTTGTCATTGATTTAGAAAATAGTAAAAATCATTTAAATCTGTTATTCTGACAATATTTTGTTTCAGAGGATGGTTTATCATTGACAGTTAAGCAGCAGCGTTGCATTCCTTCAGGGACAAATGTACTTTGAAGATCTCCCTCTACTTGCCTTTTATTATACAAGTTCCTTGCTATAGAAATAGTGCTGAACTAGAAGTCTGACTGGGAAACACTGTGCTGAGTGTGGATCACTTGTGGATTGAAATCAAAATGATTTTTACCAACATGCAAACACTTAATTCAGTCTTTGTCTCATTGAATTTCAAGATACGGACCCTAAAGATGTCTCTTTAGAAATTTGGGTGCTCTTTTTCATCAGTGTTATTTTGTTTTATTGCATATCTTTTTGATGTTATTATTACTTGAATAAAATTATATGAAGTCATTTATATATGTGGTTAAAGAGGAAGCTTGCCTATGTTATGCCTGATAAAGGGCAAAAAGCTATGCCTGATCTCATTTTACAATGAAGTAACAGCTACAAATAAGCAGATGACCACTGCCTCCTCCCCCAGATTTCAACCAAGACCAAGGAATTGCTGGCAAGACAGAAGATAGGATCTCTGATAACTTCCAAAACGTTTCCTCAAGTGCTAGCTAAAACCATTGTGCCATGGAAGGTGGGAGGTGAGGAAAGGAGAACAGCGTTTTTATCATAGAGTTTCTGGTGGAACATGTTGCATGTGTATCTGTGCTTCTGTACTATCCACATTTATAAACTTTTTTTTTCAGAATTTAAAATGTAATTGGAAAATTTATTTTTCCATATTCATTGCTTTTTTCCTACCCATTATCTGTTCTATATACTATTCCATGATATCCTAGTGAATCATAATGCAATACATGGACTACAAAGTGCCTACAAAGTAAGTTTGGCCCACAGTAATCTCTAACAAATTTCAGTCTAACATTTCATGTCTTTTTCAAGTCAGGTACTCTCTTACTAAGGCTCTGTTTTCTCAAATGACTTATATGGTTGGTGAGAGAAGATTTTTGTATAAACACAATTGCAAAAAAAAAAAAAGCATCTTAAAAAAATCTTATAAAAGAAGCAACTCTTAAAAGTAGGCAAAGTGCATAGACAACAGAAGACTTAATTAAAAGGTTCATGCACAAATGCAGTATTTTAGAAAAGAAATAGGAATGGTCAAAATAATTTACTACACAGAGTAAACAGCTCATTACAGAATAAACTTAACTGGAATCTGTGGGAAGATGATAACTTTCATACAAGATATTTAAGAATTAAGATTGTTTAGAAGATAAAGACAAAAAAAGGTATGTATGACTCTACAGCAAAAAAAATATATATATAGGATGCCAATAAAGAACTGAAGTGGCATATATCAATGCTAGTCTACAAAAGGAGCTCATTAATAATCATGTAATAGCAGGGAAATATCTGCAGGCACACTAGTCTTTTTAGAAAATACACATGGGAAGTGAGCTCTAAAATGGGCAATAATTGGCTCAAGAGAAGCAGGAAAGCAGTCATATCTGCAAAGACAGAGGACATCTTGACATTCTAAAGTAGAGCCAAGTTTGAAATGACTGACATGTTCCCATAATCACTCAGGTGTCTGCACACTGCTTGTATTTTTTCATGGCAGTGGTGAGCAGAGATGAAGCGAGGTTTGGGAACCGCCGATCTCTGGTTCATTGCTCAGGTACATCCACAGCATGTAACAGACTGGCTTCAGAGAGGCTTGTGTGAAGTCTTTAAAGCTAAATAGGCTGTTTTAGCTGATGTGGACACAGTACTAGCAACCAGTGCCAGATGTACTGGTAACTGAGAATAGGCAGTTGGATTTAGATCTTCTTGGCAATGTGTATTTTTTATGCCAGAAACAATTTTGATCTTTCATCCAAGAGAAACGTTTATTTCCTTTCCTTTAAATATAATTCTGATTTCTGTCATTCTGCCAGCTGATTTTAAGTCTCCGGCTTTGTGCCCTGCCATGACACATTTTCAATTTGCCTGAAGAAACAGCCTGAATTGAGTCATTTCGGCAAATTTTTATTATAATCTAGCATGAAAAGCAAAGTCCCACTTGACATATGCATCTGGTTTCAATCAAAGTGACTCTGATATTGATAAGTTGGTCATAAATTGCTCAAACAATAACTACTGCCACACGATCACTGTAATAATTAGTTCAATTAAAAATATTACTGTGATGCAGCATGATAATTTCCCCTTTGCATTGACAAAATGAAACAAAACAGGTAACATGCTAACTTCTCTTGTGAAATAACTACATGCTTTAAAATACTTTTGGTTTACATTGGGTGAAAACTATCCATTCTCTCATCCCTTAAATATTAAACAATACTGCATTAGGATGCTTAGTCTTGCATGAAAGGAGTCTTGGGGCTTATTCCCATCATCTAGCTCCCCTGTTTATAGTCAGGGTTTTAAAACTTGCTGGAGAACTTATTTCTCTAACCCTTCTTACTGTTATCTTCATAACAGTAAATCCAGCATGGATTTAGCAATTTCTCTAAGATGGAATGTATTTCCCACAGCACGAGTGGTGCTAATCTTACATCCTTTAATGCACACAACTAACAGTGAACCTTAGAACAGGTACGTATGCCAATGTAGTCTGACATTTTAAATGTAACAAAAATGTGTTAAAGAATAACTTAGATGAAGTACTGGCTTTCCAATAAATGAATTTTCCTTTTCACCAAAAAGATTTAATATGTAATTTGGAGGCAAATCCTGTAATTTGGAGGCAAATCCTGCTGGTAGGTCCCAGCACTTCCAGCACAAGCATGCTTCTGATTCATGTATGTCTTGCACATCAGAAGGCACCAACTACTGAGAGAAATTATACCACCAATACATTATAGTCACTGAGCCTTCAAGGTAGGCTTCAACGTGTTCTTTGTCTTTCCAAAGGACAGCAGTTTTGACAGGTGAGTTCAGTTAGGAACTACTTGCCATGGTGATATGCATCTAGACTTCATTTACCATAGTTTTATCACAGCCTTATGCAGCTAGATTCCTTTTATCATAGTTTTATATACTGCTATGCTTTGTTTTGTAAGGTGGGTGGTAGCTGAGTATAAAGCTTGTTTCTATTTCACACAGTGCTTAGATGTTTAGCTTTAGAATGAGACTAGCAAAGGCAGCATTTGTCAAATCTTTATCCTGATCTGATCTGAGGATCTGCACCACATTAGTATACGACCCAAGTTCTCAGAACATGCTAGCTGGCAAATATCAATCTCCATGACTTTGCCAATACTAGTCATTACTTCTTAGCTGTAAAACTGTTCAGGTCGTCAAGGATCGAGCTTTTTCTCGTTATAAGACAAATACAGAGAATTAAAGTTTGCTTTTTCTACACTTGCTTTTGGATTTTGATGTTCCAAGAAAAGAAAACACTGTTCTCTAATACATCACGCACAGTGACAACAATTTGTAACTTGAATGCTAATGAATTCTTTGTCATCCAGGAATCATTCCAGTGTACACTTCAATGAAGTCGTTAATGGTTTGGAGGAATGTACTGAGAGCTTTCTTGTATGCTAGTAATACAATGAGTTTTATATATCTGAAAATTCTCACTCCCGTAAACTGTTCTCCTCAGACTTATAAGCATTGATAAAGATAAGAGAGCTTCTCTCTGATGGAAGGATGCACTTGTAAAATCTTGCCTATGTGAGGGCTTTATAAATATGAAAAATTTTTCTAGCATAAGGTAAATTTCAAATAATCTCCAAAATACGTATCTGGTAATGAAATAATGTTTTTTCAGTAGCAGAGCCTATTTCATTGAACACTTAAATTTAGTTCCAAAGGAAAACTTGTTTTATTATTAAATACGATTATAAAGTAATATCAAAGTAATAATTGGTTGTTTTCAAATATTCTGTGAAATATCTACACCCATTGGTATCTGGATTTTTGGGGGGGCTTTCCATACTACAACTCACAGAACAGCTAAAAGTGTCATGACTCAGTGATGCTCAGATGACAATTGTGAAGGCTACATGAAATTAACATAATTCTTTGCACTTTGCCTGGAGAAGTAACCTCTGTTATAAGTCATACTTATCTATTATATAAATTACAGCTAGACTTTTTTATCAAACATAAATAAAAGTTAGAAATAGTAATTAACAATTCAGAAATTAACTGGAAGTCTGGGTAGATACAATGGTTCATAACACTACGTGTAAAGGAAACATTGCAATCCATCCTTATGAGTTAAGTGAAAAAAAAAAAAACAATTTTAGCTTTAGAGCAATGATCATAAAAAATTTATAGGGCTCCACAAGTACATAATTGTGCAAGAAAACATGTATTTTCAACAAACAAGAAAGGTTTTTTTTTTNATTTATAGGGCTCCACAAATACATGATTGTACAAGAAAACACATGAAGCATGTATTTTCAACAGGGAGTCCACCTTTATGAAATGAAGCAGTGGTCTAGGTCCAACAAAGCATGGGTGTGTGTGCTTAGGGAAACAGAGAGAAATACACCAAGAAGAAAGACTCTGTAGTTGGCCATCCCTATAGAGAAGACCATATCTCATTTGTGAATTAATAAGCATGTTAACTGACGTAGTGCATGTGGAAATGTGTAGGGGTAGTTTAAACAAACAAGAACATTGTAGACACTGTCCCCCTCACCTCAGCTGCTATTGTGAAATCTGTATCAGAGATAAACCCTTTCCTCTGCACCCTCACCAAAGAAAGAACGATAAACATATGCAGCCTGCATTTTTCAGACGCTGATACCAAACCTACTGAAATGCACAGTTCACTGATTTTAACTGGGTTTGAATCTGGCCCTTATGTTGAAAATAATTATCCAGGAGCATATTCACTACAATTTAAGCACTTTTAACATTTACCTTGTCAGAAAGGGTAACTAATTATCCATGCAATGCTGTATGCAAATAATTATTAGTTTATGCTGTCACCATTCTGACCTCCAATAATTACGCTGATGAGAAGTCAGCAAGCAGACCTCTTCTGGCTCTTTCTGGTCCTATCTGAAGACTGGTGAGTAAGAGTTTTGTTTACTGAACTGCAGAACACATCTAAAGCATTAGAAAACACTTTGGTTGCAAATAAAGCCATGCCAACACCACATACTAAGGACCTGCAAAGCAATCCTGCAAAGCAATTCACAGAAGCAGATACTAGACACTGAAGAAGTGCTGTTAACATCATCACACAAAGGAGAAAATTAAAACTTCACAGAACTTCTGCTAATTCAAGAAGCTGTACTATGCTTTGACAGAGTCCCATTTCCTCAGCATCAAGCAGTTTAATTCTAAATATACTTTTTATCACAACATTTTCTATTCATCTATTTTGAACGTGAACCTGTCACTTGCAATAGCACTATACACTTACATTTTGACTTGTTCAACCCTTAGTGGATATTTCAGGTGTTTTTACAGACAGCAGTCCTTTACATTGTCTTCTTGCCAGTGTTAGCCTCAAGCATCTAACAAGCTCTTACTTCTGCCACATCATTTCTTGTTATTCACATACTACATTTGTTATAGCAATGGCTCATGAGATGGATTACAATTCTTGGATCATAATGTGTCGTAGAGCAAAAAAAGGCGTCTTGGGAGATATATAAACATCCTGAAGAGACAGATTGCCTCCTTTGCTTTCTATGCTCGAGACAAAGCTATGTGACTAGAACTTTCTAAAGTGCTAAAAGAAAAGCATACTGAGGAGAAAGCAGAATCCCACATCACCATATTTTCCTTTGGCATTGTATGATGGAAGCTACACAGCTTTGGATTTGGAAAAGCAAGAGACTCTTTGCAGGCTCTCCTTCCAGGAAAACAAAGCAAAACAAAACAGAACACAACAAAACAAAACAAAACATTTACTACTGTTATTTCTGAATTCAAAGGGAATCAATTTTAAATATCACAAAGAAGGAAATATTCAATAAAACTATAGGTAAGGTACCTTCCATGTATCAAGAAGGCTGTCTGCTGGCACTGGTTACGAATTGTCCTTCTGACTGTCCCTACTATAATCCTCACCACTGTTATTACCTGGAAAAACGTTCTGCAGAAGGTGAATGTGTTATTTTGTGGTGTGAGTCTCTGAAGCCTGTCCTCTCCCAGCAGAAACTCATGGATTCACCTCATGAATTCCACAACAGGAGGCAAGGAAACTGAAGTTTTGCTACCAAGAGAGAGCTCTTCGCCCGTTACTGTTAACACTTCTATTTCCAGCTATGACAAGTATGTAGATTCTACCCCATGGAAGAAGAGGTGACATCATTGTCATTATTCACTTCAATCTTTAGATAGCCTCTAATTTCTCCAGACTCATTCAGACTAGTGGAAGGATGAAATATAAGGCTGGTAATTTGAATATATCCTATGGTAATAGAAGGCAAAGATAGCTGTCAAAATAATAACCCTGAGCTTTTCTTTCACAGATACCAAGTGTGCTGCATCTGATGTGTTTTAAATGCCTTGCCTCTGGTGGTGAACCACATCACAGCACAGTATCACAATGAAACTTCACCCCTCTGATTTTGAAAATGCATACCTGAGGAAGCCAAATATGATAAAAGTGGAAGAAAAACCTCATGACTATACAACCAGAAGACATTTAGAAACAAATGTTACATGTAGGCAGAACTAGACAAGAAATCCTGCCTATAAAGTATGTCTGAGTAAGCTGATTATGAAAATGAAATGGTTAAGTGCATCCTTGACTTCAGCAGCACATACACATCAGTTTAAATGTTTCCTGAAGTGGATATCTACAGATTTGCTAGTTCACTTTTATGAGTGTGTCACTTACTCTATATGAATCATATACTTAATGACTGTTTTCTTGCTCAGGATGGTATCTCCTTTATTTAATGCAACTGTAGCTAAAAAAATTCAGGTGGAAAATCCAAAATTTTCCACTGATGGATTTGTGTTGTGGTTTAACTCTAGCAGGCAGCTCAGCATCACCCAGCTGCTCGCTCACTATGCTCAGGAATAGTGAGCAATTCTCCAATTTCTCCAGTAGAGAATTGGAAAGGTAAAAGCACAAAAACTCATGGATTGAGATTAAGAAACTGTATTTAAAGCAGAACTCACAGTCCCTAAACTCAAATTTGAAGACAGTGTGAAGTTGTATTACTTGGTTTAGCAGTTGAAGGTATCTTTGGCATCCTGAGTATTTCTCTTTCCAACATTTTTCCATTCTCAATTATTAGTACAGATGTACTATTAATACACAATCTATTTTATGCTGTAACTTGCTGTAACTCTTTTCTTGGTTAGGTTTTGGTAACATTGTAAAGGACAAGAATGTGTCTTGAGAACTTTGATCCCACCTGTCACCACTGGTTTGAAGCACTATGTTTGCATTCTGATATGTTCATTTCAGGTAATACTGTCCTCTTCAGACTGACGGACAGTTCTATCATCAGAAGAAGTATTGTATTCACCTTTGTAAGTATATAAATATAAATAAATATATAATAGTTAAATATAAATATATTTTATATTTCACACTTGAATATCAGAGAATATATATATTTCTATTTGGGTCATAAAAATATACAAAGATAACATGGCTTGTTACTACTTTTCTGCTCACATTTCCATGAGATCCTAGCCGTTATCTTCCTTGCACTGTGTGCCAGCTGAAGCTCAGTGTACCTGCTAACAATCTCTTATTTCAAAGCTTTAATTTTTGGTCATAACTCTAATTAATCTGCTTTTTTATTTTTTTTAGAGCTGTCCATTTGCAGATTATGAAAGCTGAGAGTTCTGATAGAGGATGAAAGCATTAATAGTATTTATTTATATCACATAGCTATAATTTTGGGGAAGGTTTACTGAGAATGCCAGCAAAGTCAAATTTTAATTGCAAACAAAACCCAAAGGTTGAACTTTGAAGGCCTGTGGAGTTATTTAGCACTGCTATCCCTAATCTCTGCGAAGCAGGAAGGTTTCCTTTTAAGAATCAGCTACCTTCATCTTTCTGACAGCAAAACTATTAAAAAATACTGCTAGCCATTTTGTGGATTTTAGGACCTGTGCTTACGCTGTCCAGCATTTGATAGAAACAAGTATGCATCTGAGAAAATGTGAAGGTAAATCATAATACACAAAAAAGTAGTACCTTTCCACAGATAAGAATTTAAGATCACAGCACCGCTGTCAGAAAATATTACTGCTCAGTTTCCCTTCTGAAAATCTATGCATTTACTTTGCCTTACTACAAATCCCCAGGTAAAGAACTCACTGGACTGCCAAATTTGATACCTTAGGTCTGTCAGCACTGCTTATTCACCTCACACAATTAACCAGTTTGAGAAAACAGTTTGAAAATGACCTACGCATTTCTTCTGATGCTTTAAAGATTTGCAGAGAAAGAGGGTTACTCATACAATGTTGTTAAACAAAAGAAGATAGAAATGCATAAGAAGTGTTTACTTGCCTAATTCAAGAATAAAGGGAAAGTTTACAGTTTAGCCATCTCAGCAATACCCAGTATTCTTTTCTGGCTTTGATCTACTTAGTGAAGTGTGGAGAAATATTGAGATCAGACAGGATGATTCTGACAGGCCACAGGCACTTCTTATTTCTGCTTGTATCTGCTTCTGTTACGTGTACAGAAAATAGACTACTGAAGTCAATCAAAATCACTCTATTAGTTACATAATTCTCAATATTCTCTTGACTTTATTTTCTTAGTAACGTAATTTTACTGCACTGAATCATTTTCCCCCCTCTGTTTTCAAGTTGAGTTGGTTAAAGAATATTATTCAAAAGTGATCTAGTAAATTTCCAGAAGTTCTTATCAGGGCTCATAAATGAAGTATAAACAACTATTTCCCTCCACCACAAGATTTATCTATCTGCCTATCCTAAATCCCACTCACAATAAGGAGGAGTGGGGCCAGGAAGAACTACATCAGCTCCATACAGAAGGAAAATTACAACGAAAAAGAAAGAAATTGCAACAGATGGGGACAACTTTTATTAAAGATACACTACACTGCCTCCTCAACTCTAAGGGAATATTTATTATCCACCTGCTAGCTGGAAAAGCAGGCATTTTAACAGTATTGTTTTTCAGTGCTCAGACATCAAAATGGAACACAGACTCAGATTCATTTTTTTCCTTAGTTTCTTCTATTTCTTCTTTTTAAATGAAAATTCAAAAGGAAAATAAATTAGTTTACAGGTATCACATACCATTTTAAAGAAAATATTTTTTTTCAGTCCATTTTTCAATGAGCAAAGGTAAGAATGAATTAACCAAACCTGTTCAAGATAATACTAACCAAAACATTGTTGATTTAAACTTTGTTTTCAGCCTAAATTTCTGCCTGTCTAACTGTGCTATGAATCAGGTCTCTGTTTTAGTACTTGTAAGTCTGGTAAGGAAATGGCATGGTACGGAAGGAAACTGCTGCAAAGTTTAATTAGCTGCTAAATAAGCTGCAAACGTTTACCATGTTTGCATATTAACATACTTCGATGTCTTATTGGCTGTTCTGTGGAGGATGAAGTCTTACAACCCTTAGAAAACTGTTTTCTCTGCTCACAACATGGAAACATCCAAGGAAAGGCCTCATCAGATTTCTTGGAAAATTTCATCCACCCTAGGTAACCTGTGATTTGGGAGGAATTCTGCTCAAACTCAGCTTCCCCTTTCCCATGCCAGTTGTGGGGTGCTGAGTTCTGATACCTCCGAGTACCAGAACAGCTCAGTGGAATTAGAAAGAAAATCAGCTTCTGAGAACTGGTGTGTAGAACTCCCTCAAAGAAAGCACTGGAGAACATTGCCCTTTCTACTGAGAACACAGTCTGAAGACTGGAAAGCTGGTCAGAGGGGAACGAACACTTGAAACCAACTGTGTTATTCTGATTTCCAAGCTCCTGCGAGGCCTCTGTATCTTTGTCAAAGGAAAATCTTTTTCCACATCATCTTGTAGTGCACTTTGAGTGCACTCAAATAATATTTAATGTTTATTTATCTCGGCCAACCTTGAATTTCTTCACAATTTTTTTGAAATGACTTCACCACCAATGAAATGTAAAAAAAGATGAGTCTGAACTGTTGGCTGTTGGCTATTCCAGTGAAAAAATGTCCAATATAACAAGCCATTTCATATCTAGATATGATTTTATCACCTGCATTTACCTAGACTGTCTGCTATTTGTTCTGCATCAAAGTGGATGGGGCCAGTGATAAGGATGTCACATTTTAGCTAAATGTGTACAACTAAATTAGTATTTCTAATTTATTAAGATAATTACAATCAGGCTTGTGATAATCAGGATCTAACTCCTGAAGAAAGGAGAATATGCACATTCTGGGATGAGCGTACATACATTGTTTCAAGGATCAATAATGTTAGAAAAACTGCCATAATTCTTACAGCAGTTTATGCAGAATAAACTTCTTAACCGCTCATACCAGTCTGTCAGGTATAAAACGTGAGACAAATGGAGGACATAAAAACAATTCTGGTGTAACATGAAAGAACAGAGTTCAGAAAGACTTTTTTTTATATCTCTGAAATGCATACAGTTTTGTAAAATGAAACAATAGCATCTACAGAAAAATTATTTACCGGTCAGTTAGATGACAGACATAGAACTACACAAGTTTTATTTAAAAAATCACCTATAAGCCTTCTGTAAAATATCAGAAATTAGATATATCCAAAGAGAGTATTTTTTTTGCCTTCTTTTCTGTTCCTCTCACCATGGTAATACCAAGTATTTCTAATGGCTGTCTGGAACTGCAACTCAAAGACCAATAATTTTTGGTAGATCATTTTCAAGACAGCAATAAAGCTGTATTAGGAATACTTCAAAATGCAATATTGGCATAGTGTCAGTGCTCTAAATTTGATAATAAGCAATTTTTTGCATGTGTATTATCAGTATCATTTGCAGTTGATAACATTGTTTGTTTAAAAAGTAATACAAAATGGACTGTTTCCTTCCAGCTAACCATCCAGATAATATGCTACATATTATGAAGCATATAGGTCATAATTTGGAATATATTTAAAAATATTTTGACTATTTGTCAAAACAAAACAACAATGTAAAAACTGCACCCAGCTTTAGAGAATATTTCCATTTTATCAGGCTTAGAAATCATTGGAACTTATTGGAACTCTAACGCTAAGTAAAATGAATTTGAAAATGTTACCAAGCTACTAGAAGTTCCTTTTGTAACTTCAAGAATAACTTGAGATGCAATTGGTTGCAATTTTGAAAGTATTTCAGAATAAGGAAGGTACAATTGGAAAGACATTTTCAGGTTGAATACTACTTATATCCCTTTTTTCACAAAGTATTTGAAAAATAATCTAAAGAATCTTGTCATGTATAGGTTTTTGTTCATGACAACACGCTGCTTGGGGAATAAAACACAGTAAGGAATCACAGACAAATTATCCAAATGAAATACAAATCTAAAAATGTATCATACTAAAAAGCAGAATTGGACATGGATTCCATTAAGTGGTAAATTAGTAAATAACTTCATATTCTGATTTCTAGAAATGAAATTATCCTATTCCAAATTCAGTCACTTCCCCTGGAATAAATATTGATTTTTCATAAAACTACAACTATTAATGAGCCCTGCATGTTGACAACAGATTAATCTTCATGAAGAACATTCAGAAGAAATTTAGGTGAGTACATGCTTGCTTTTCTTAAAGCCAATTTGTTTCAACATTTCAACATTCTGAATTGATTTATCCATTTCTATCTCAGATGCAACTTCTTAAGAAATATGAATAGACTTGGACGGAAAAAGAAATGCAAACTTTTCCTTTCTGTATATATATATTTTTTATTATTAATTTTTAAGATGTACCATACGAAATTATATACTGCACAACTGGCAGGAACAATGCTTCTTTCTGAATAAGTGACGAGAAAAATGAGAATGAAACTGTGACTAGAATGTATTTATAAATTGCCTCAGCAAATATGTGACACTTCAGACAAATAAAAAGATTTGTGATCCTTGACTCAATCTATATTACTCCCCAGTGCAGAAGTATACCTGAAGTTGAGTGGCAATCAGACTCAACACTTTTATCTCATGATGTGACTTCAAGTAGTCATTGTGCACTCTCTCAAGAATAGAGGAGGGTGTCTTCAATCTCAATCAAGAAAAATCCAAACATCTTTTAAGGCCTGGATATACAGAAGTAAGTCCATGAATATAGCTCTTCTCTCAGTAATTAAACGTTCAGCAACTTGCAATTGAAGTAGGACTTTTTCTTGTCTATTCCAGATGTCATTTATCTGAAAAATAACCTAATACTGCTCTCTAGGCAATTAAATAAACTATTTGCTTTTCCAAACTCCTGTACTCCTGGCATCTTAAAAAACACAATAGCAAGGTTATAGAATGCTCAATGTTTGCCATATCCCTTTATATTGTTTATCTCTTAGTGAAGGGAATGTGGGGTTGGATTATCTTCCAAATCAAACTCTGTTGTGTCTTCAGGTATTTCGTTGGGTCTACAAATTGATTACAAAAATAAATCTATGAAGATTTATTAAGATTTAAAACAACTATTTTATTTTTTTTATCACCTGCTTTGTGAAGTTTACTATAACGCGAGAACGAAGAGGAAGAGATGGCAAACCCAGAAAGCTGAAGAAGCAGTAAGAATGAATAATATCCATTCCTTCAAATAATCTTGCAAGATTTCAGGCTAAATAACAAATATTTTATATATACATATATAAATACTTCACTACCAATTACTGCTATTTCAAGGTGGATTTTTTTTTTTTTCCCCAGTGGAGACTACAGTACTAACAATGTATGACTGAAGTTAAAAAACAAATTGTTGACAAACTCTTGCTGGCATTTCTCCTTCTTCAGGGCTTAGGTTCTTTGGTTTCCTACGCAGCCCACTGTGCACAGTGGCCCTGTGGAGGTGGTGTCAGGGCTTGCAGTGAGCCCCCTGCTCCTTGGAGTGCAGCTGCCTGTACTCCAGGCCCACGCACGCCACTCACCTTGACTCTAACCCTGACACATGGACTGATTTCCTGCCTTGACCTTTGTCCCATCTCATTTCGGTGAAAAACTAAATTTCAAGAAATGTATCTGAAAATATTTTTCAATTTCCTACTAAAACGTATCAATTATACCTTTTGAAAAGGAACCTTCAAGATCAGAGTATGAAAGAATATGATTCATTGATATTGATCAATTTTTATGCAGCACTGGATTTTTCATTTATTTGCAGGAGTAAATATGTGTATATCAATAACAGATTTTAGCATAGTAAAAATGCACTTTCAAAGTGCACAACTCTTACCTTATGCAATCAAGTAGACAAAAAAGTCTTAGAAGCAGAAAGTTAAAGCCTTTTATCACTGTAAATCCAGATTTCTTTTCCCTTATAAAATGTATATGTAACCATTCCTTGTTTAATTTATGGAAATTGAGGTATTGTGAAACAGAAAGAAACAAATTGTATGACCTTTGTATGGAACCTGAGCTGGCTAAACCTTTGAGGTGCCTTCACTTAGACCGCCTTCAGCAGTGAATGTTCCCAAAGACCAGTGACCACGAAACAAAAGAAAACAAAAATTCACAACCCAATTCTATTGTCTAAAAATTAGAATATTTACCTTTTTAAGCTGCAGGAAAAAAAAAAAGTTATTGGAGAAAAAAAGAAAATGAAAAAATGTTCAGGAACTGCCCATCTGCCCACTCAATCAGGTTTGGATCTAGCTAGGATTATGGCTTTCTGAATTGAAGCAACAACAAAGTCTGCCCAGTCCCCTTTAGCTTCCATGATCCCCCCACGATGACCTGTAGGACCTGGTGATCTGCGCTGTCCTCTGGGCTGCACCCCTCTATGAGCAGCAGTTTCTGCCCCTGTGTCAGCTATATGACACCAGCTCCTTGCTGGGACTTGCTGGGCCTTTCTCTGCCAGAAGCTTCTCTCTCAGAACACAATCAATAATCCCTAAATGCAGAAGCAGTTCCCCTCCTTGTCAGGCTTTCATCTGCCGAGTCACTTTGCTTAGCAAAAATCATGTTAAAAAAAGAGAATCAAACACATCAAACTTAGTCCTCATTAAAGTGATTAATTTCAACACTCTGTTAAAATATTGACTGACTGATAATTTTAATACAGTTTGAGGATATTTATCCAAATGCGGTCAGTTCAACATACTAAATGATTTTTAAGACATAAATCTATGTCTTTTGACTCATACAGGAAATGGTGAGTTTGCTAATGCGAGTTAGATAACTGGTCCAGCTAGTGTCTGACTGCTGTCTTGGCAAAGCCTAGTATCAGGCAAAAAGAACTGCAGCTTGCAGAAGATTAGACATAAGCAGGAAAAGCACAAAGCAAAGCTCTACTACTCCACCACCAATTCCAGTAAACTTTATATTGCCCATGGCAGGGGGCTTGGAACAAGATGATCTCTAAGGTCCCTTCCAACCTGAACCATTCTATGATTCTATGATTCTATATCGTTTAGATATTACACAGTACAATTTCTTGCCTGTCTATTTCTCATTAAAGAGAACTGGAAGTAACAGTGTGCTGCTGGCTTGTCTGAGAGACATATGTGTACTATCGTGTGTTGGCTACAATACTTGCGACTGAGTCCCTAGATTTGCTTTTATCTTGAAGGAGTATAAAAGCCTCTGCTGAGTTCTACAACACATTACTGAGGTCTACACAGGACATAAAGAAAGAAGGATGATGAATTCCCCGATGGAGGCACATCTTCTGCCTCAAAGAAATCTGTGAAATGCCAGCAAAGAATTTCATCTTTCTCCCCATCCTTCAAAATGCAATTAGCTTTTGCTCTTCAAAACTACAATATATTCCTTATTTCAGTTTACATAGCTTCAAATTTTAATTATTAAAAATAATAGAAAATTGCATATATTTCATATGATGAACTTCAATATCTTTGATTAGAACAGAGGGAGCCCAATCTTTATAGTATACAATTTATTTTTAAATATTATAGCTTTAATTTTGAAATTTTCAGCCTTATGTTTAAGGATAAAATGTATATATCTATGTCTCTATCAGTGTCAATGACGTAAGAGCAGCAGGTTAGCATTGCTCTAGAGTCCCACTGTAGTCAACTTTTTGCACGCAAATTATGGACACGCTGCTGCTCTGAATCATCTGTGACTATTTTCAAATTATAAAACTTTATCTGAGCACTACTAGAATGTTTACAAACACAAAGACATTTTTTTTTCTCAACTGGCAACTGCCATCCTGAGCAGAACACAGGGCTTCATAACGTGGTATGGCTATTGGTGAAGTTGACGTGTCCATCTGTATGTCACTATGCATGTGTTTTCATATTACGATGGAAGGCAGGATCCTCCTCTTTGAAATGAGAACAGTTACACTAATTCAAAGCAGTAAGAGAGCTGCCTCTTAACATACTTAGTATTTCCTTAAACTGTTTATTTGTTGAAGACTCAACTCCTAGTATCTTCTGAAAATAAAAATGCACATCTAAGCATAACAGAATGATTCAAACGTTGTTATTATAGCTGAAATGTCATATTCAGCAAGATCAATGTTCATATCAAGATGCTGATAATGAAACACCTAGACATATGGCTAATTTATGCGTCTTAAACAACTCCTGTAGGCTAGCTGCTGTGGCTGTCATAAAATACATAGTTGTCCAATTTATCTGGCTAGATTAAACTTGTGAGCTTATAGCACACCAATGACAGCTTTATACTTTCTCTGTTGGTCTGCACAGCAAAGATACAAAATGCAATTTTGCTAACTCTCTTGTTTAATTAAATAAAGGAAAAACAAGTGGAGCTTTTACAAGACTTTCAGTCCCACTTGACTTACAAAACTTTGATAGTAAGTCAAATTCAGTGTTTAGCACATTAGACCTTGGTAAACCATGGAAAGAATCAAATTCACTGATTGGCATCCTAGTGGACAGGTTAATGTATGTGAACTCTCTTGATAAATGTGCATTGCTCAACCATAAGACATTAGTATGATACACCTAAATTTTTTTTGTAATAGAAAGTATTTTTAATAATCTCTTCCTCAAAGGATCTACAGTCAAAATATTAGCTTTAATCTTCTACTGATATCATGTACCTTCTTACAAAAGATTCTACCCACATTGATACAGCACTAAATTAGTTTCTGCTAAAGAGGTAGGGAAATTATTTCAAAAGCAAAAATGACTAAGCTGGTTTTTGTTATGGGCATTTTGTTTCTGATATCTGATTTATAGGTTCAGCAAAGATATGCATGTTAGTAAAGAACACAGAGCAATCACAGCCTAGAGAAGAGTAGAAGATGAATATTTACCGGCCATGAGGAAAGCCCATTAAAACCTTAAAGATCAGTGATGCATTTTTATTAGCAAAATATTTCAAGGGAGTATCTCACCATAACACCCCTCAGAACACTTTGTATGTGTGTTTTCTCAGTGTCCTAGACTAGCTGTACTTGGATCATGATTTCTACCTCTGCATTCTCTTTCAGAGACTACTTTCAGTTGCTCTAGGCATTTGATATATATTGCTATGATCTGTCCTGTAGGTAATGGCTGGTGGTACGAAACCTGTCGCTGTATAGGAGCAAAATATGGCCATCTGAGATTGCTTTTCTAGAATTAGACAGCTCTGGGACATGGATATGAGTAAACAAAATATTTTGCTGAAATTCATAGGAGCATTAATCCTTGTTAATGCTAGAAATTTGAGCTCCACAACTCTGGAACAGTGTTCTACGTATTCAATCCATCTGGATGTTGATGTTTCTCACAGTAGTTTTCACTCATGGAAACATCCACCTGCTCCAGAGTCAGGGATTCTGGAATTAAAAAATAGATTCCAGATTCCAGTTTCAAAGTAAAGAGCATGGATAAGAATGCACTCATTTTGGGATAAGTACCCAGAATGATAGACTTTGGAAACACCCAGACTGCTCAGAGGCATTGGTATTCTTATCAGCCTCTCCGTCAACAGCAGCAGTTTAAGTGGTAAGAATACCAATGAAGCTGCAGAGTCTGCTTCATTTCATGTTTTGGTGATTCCAAAATTAAATTCTGTCTGCTTTCAGTTAATAGGAACTTTTGAAATTGTGACTTTTGAGAGGTCTAGATCAAAATCACAATTAGGAAAAATTCAAATTTTCTGTGAAACAGTAATTTTTATTTTTTTTTGACAGCTTCATGATCCCCACTCTATGCATGTTTTCGGTGTGGAAACAGCAAGAACAAATTTTCATTTCATTCAGCCATAGGCAGAGCTGCAAGTTTCCAAGTCATGTTTTTGTCTGCATGCTAAGCAGAACGGAGTTTATCAGTATCAAGAAATCACCTTGATATGCAGAAGAAAATAAACTGATAAGTAATATATGCCCCTAAAATATGAGCTCTCCACATAAACTTCTTTATAACATTTTATATTTTAGGTTAAACAATATTTCTACTTGGTTTGAATTATGGTAATCTTGACATTTGCTTTTATACAGGAAGAGCGATAAACACAGAAGTAACGTTCATAAACCTCGTAATGTGCATTCTGTTTTTTCTTAATTTTGTTTGCTTGTCATTATTTCCAATGTCTTTTCATATTTATCTTATTAATTAAGTGCACTTCAATGACAGCTTAATTTCTTGAACTGTAACATCCAGCTTTTATCTGGCTAAATGCCAGCAGACTTTTAAACTTATTGAGTTTGAGCTGCATTTTAATTCACTACTGGTATATGGTCTTGTTGGTATGTGTTGTCATTTACTCTGGAATTTCTTCTATCTTTTCTTTCACCTTCTCCTCTTGGATTAAATGTAAATTTTCATGTCTCAACAGCTCATCCAATTGATTTCTTGGGTGAGTTTTTCTAGCTCATCTTTTTTAATTTGAGTAATTTTTTAGTAACAGAAATATTTAAAAAAAGACAAATGTCACTGCTTAAATATTTCCATACTGTGTTATAACAAAATTAGTACAAATCTCATTAATAAACAAATCTTAATAAATGTCACACTAAATAAATATAAATTAAATAAAAAATGTAAGTAGCATCATAAGCTTCTCTGTCTTCTTTGCCTTATTATTTCTGTGAGTAAATATAAATCCCTATACACTGTTAGCAGAGAAACTAAGAGCAAGCTCAGTTTAAAAAGCAGAGAGCAAATTCAGGCAACAGACTCTGACTACCTTAGCCTGAGCTGTTCTCCTGCAGATACCATTCTTAACTGTATCTTAAGATCTATCTTACAGATGTTATGTGACTTACAGCCCTATGTGCACAGTGGAGCTGCTCCTGCTGGAAATGGAGGAATAGCCAGTGTATGCACATGGGGATTTTTCCACTGGTAGTAGCCATAATACTTGTAATTAACAGTCCCCAACCTAGAAAAGTAGGATCAATAAACTCATCTTTCAAAACCTATTTAAGACAGCCTCTAGCCCTTATCCTTTCTTCTTTGGCTGGAACTTTGTCTGGTACCACTACAAAATCTCTGGGAACGACTGAGGCGGATTTTAGCAAACTGCTACAGCAAAACCAGGTCTCTGATTAAAACTAGATTCTACTTTTGTTTGTTTGACTGTGTAAGAGAAATACTTCAGGAGAGAGTCCTGTAATTACTGCCCACCCAGTGTCACAGAATGTATCCCACATACCTGCACAGTACATTGGGAAATTTTATCCCACATTTCTCTATATCAGTGAAATACTGATACTGATAGAAGGAGATACCAGTTAGATTTGGTATCACCAAATTATCATTTTGCTGACACTGTGACTCATCCAACCCATGCAGATTTTACCAGGTCATCAAAAGGTACATGCCCAACTTCAGAAATGCACCCTCAACAAATTTCAACATTCTTCTCAGAATAATGAAATGCTATAGCTTTAATTTAAATTAATTTGAACACCGTATTTTTATCTTCTGTTTCTAGGTAACTGCTTCACGAAGCACTAACACTGCTCCAAGGGTATGGAGATCAGGTTTTGACATTAGGTCAACACAACCCCTGCACAAAAAACCAAAGTGGGCCAGAGCTGGCACGAGTCAAAGTGTGCCTAGTCCTCATGTGGGGAGATACAGTTATGTAGCAGTTCCCACTGAGAGCTTCAGAGCCACAGCACAGTACTGCAGTGAACTTAAGGAATGACTGAATGTTCCTAAAAGCAAAAAGTATCTAAAGCGTAATATATGAAAATCTGTTATGAATTCCGTGGTGTTTTTATTTATTGCTTCAACTGTTTTTCTTGCAGAGACACAGGCAGCTGATTATCTTTAAAAGGAATCATGCTGTTCTATTTGTAGCAGGTAGAGTTTCATCATAAAAAGTCAGTTTTCTCATGTTGCCTCAAGCATAAATGGCCAATGTCATCTTAAAGAAAATAATTACAGATGAATAGACTGTGTAGCGTTTATACACAAACCTGAAACTAGAGATTTGTTAAGAGGGTGGTACTGATGCAAGTTGTTCAAGTTGGATTTAAAATAACTTGTGCTGAATATTCTTTTCTATTAAATTCATTATTTTTTTGTATTACCTGTTTGGTCTTTTACAGCTATGGTTCCACATAAGAAGAAACTTTTATATCACTTCCCTTCTTTTTCTGAAAGCATATTCTTGTCCTATTGAAATCAATTCCAACCCCCACCCCCAAGCCCTTGGCAAGCTGATCAAGTGGAATTAATATGATTAGAATATGATTAGTAATTGCTGTAAGGATTTTATCAACCCATTAGATCAGTAATTTCTCCAATTATGTTTATCTGGTATGTGTCTGAAATATTAGATTATTCCACATTGGAAATACCTCCTTGGAAGTTTTTATTTGTTTAATAGACTGTATTTGAGTCCTCCTCCTTCTGAAGTTCTTTACTCAAGTGTTCACTGTGTCCCTGTGTTATAGCAGTCTCACTGTGAATACAACTTCTTCAAAATTACTACTGCCTATGGCTAAGACAAACCACTTAGATACAGAATATACAAGATACTTTTTTTTTTTTTTTGAAAGGAAATAAGCACAATATTTCAGAGATCAATAGAGGTTTGGAAAGAAACAAAAATAAATAAAAATTATACTTCCAAATTAAGAAAGTTATAAGTGAACAAGCAATAGAAAAAAAGGTATTTTTAAAACAAAGTTATCACAAGTGCATTTTATGTTTGCTTTAAACTTTTAGGGGTCTTTTATCTTTATACTACAGAAAAGAAATTCAATATACAACTTCAGTTTTATTACCTTTCTACTATTCCCATCAAATACATCTATCTATGTAAAGGTCTTTCTCTGCTTTTTTAAAAGATCATTCTTGAAATGAAACTTCGTTTCAGTGCAACATATCCTGTTTTAATCAAGAATTTTTCTCCCTATTGAGACTATTTTGACAAAGTAATACAATTGCTTTTGCTTGCCATTTAATTTACCACTGGATCAATAGAGTTAGATGTAAGTACTCTAGGTACTAAAACCCTCAAATTCTAGGGGAAATAGAGGTTAAATTGTAAACAAAATAATTCTTTGGCATTGATCTCAAAAGCAGGCTGACAATATTGCTAAAAAATCATAAGCTTCCATATATAAATCTCACTAAACTGACAAAAGATGGATTTGGTTATTTCGCTTTGAAAGGGTCATTCCTTTAAAGCTGCAAGAGTTTATCAATTTCTAAGAGATTAAATGAACCACCTTTTCCTTTAGTTCCTGTCACAATTCTTTTTTGTGATTATCCAGGCTTGATCAGGTTATGTGAGCGACTGATTATTTTGATCTCTATTTTAAGCAACTTCGGGTTTACAGAATTTATTACTCATGCTAGATCGTTTGTGATCTAGAGACTACAGGTAACCTGGATTTCCTTAGTTTAAGGTGATACACTACCAAGAAGTACTGATACTAATAACGTCTGAAGAGAATGAAGAAATGCACAGGTAACGTTGTCCATTGAGGCAAAATCCACCAAATTTACAGTAATAGTTTCTTTGTTTAAATGAAGAAGTGCAAATTTTTACGTACACTAAAAAAGTCTTCTTCACTTGACTTTTTTTTCCTTTTTTTCTTCCTCCAAGAAAAACATGAGTAAACTAGTTTTTTAGTTACTTGATTGTTCTGTTTCAATCCCTAATTGCAGATGCTTTTTCTTGAAAAAGATAATTGAATACTAACAATGTACAAATCAAGCATGACATCTTGTAGACTTCTGCATGGAATGCCCGGTAAGAGACTACCTTTGTCTGAAAAAGCACGTTTCAAAGGGTCATTGTTTAGATTCTCATACCCTCAGAATCTTAAAACTGTGGTTATATTTTGACTCTGTTGACATCCTTATCAATGGATCAAGCTGACACCCAGTCACAGTAGATCAATACCTCTGCTGTGCTGATGTCAAAGCTCTCCAGGAATATTTAGAATTCTCTGCGTGGTGTCCATCGCCCAGAAGGCATAAATTCCTCCCTAGTACTGATGTTCTTTCTGCAGCTCTGACAGTCAGAGTAAAGGCAAGAACCTGCGTCAAGCTGAGACAGCAAGGACGGTGCAATGGGAACTAAGATCCAGTTTCTTGAGCGTATGTGGTACAACCTTCAGGCTGCTACTTGTATCATTAATAAATTCCTACAGCGCAGTCTGGTGGACTGTTTGGTGATGGTGCATCTGTAAGTATGAGGAGAAACCAAATATGAACACCACAATAATCAAGAGAAAGCTAACAAAGTTTTTTAAAGAACGGAAGGTTATTCTCATTTGTCACTTCCAGTAAATTGTAACACAGACTAGTTTTGGAGAATTGCCTCCTGACTGCAGTAATAATCTGGGAAAAGCAAAATGCTGCTACATAGTATATCAGCTGTACAACTGATTCTCATTATAGAGAGATTTTTTAGTAAGCATGCGGAAAAGGCTTTGATTTACTAATATTTTTTTGAAACATCTGTTTTTTAAAAAGAAACATCTGTTTATTGCTACTAGCACAGTTCTACTAGCATTTTGAGACAGTTGGTCATAATCAAAAATCTTTCTCAAGACCTTACAATGATCTCTGGGCGCTGTGCAAAATTTAGGATTATTAAAAACAGGTATTGTATTCACTGCATTTAGAAGAATTGGACTCTACTTTCACTACATTGTGGAAACTGATATCCCAATAGAGGTTAAAATCCACTACAAATTTGATTCACGAAGCAATGTTTTCAGACATGGTTATGTCAGATATATCCTACTGAGCTATACATATGCTTGCCAGTAAGCGAAGAACAAATACCTATTTTTAAAACTATCATCTGTCAGTTGCTATCCAAAATGCTTATTATGATGTATCACAGGTACATCTGTATTCCCCACATACAGAGTTGTGATACTTTTCATTCAGCTAGTGAGTACAGTGTTAACTGATAACTTCATTTTTATCAGGTAATTGGATTATTTTCTACAAGGTACTGCGTTTCTCTCCTGCATCCCTGCTGAGAATAAACGAAGAAGTATGGCTATGGTTCCACATGTGCAGTGATAAGCAGGAGGATGTAAGAGAAACACACCAGCATCTACATTACACAGACAAAAAGTCTTAATTGAGGGTACAGAGGGAATACAGAATAAATATGGGAAAGTCATTTCTAGTGATTTTATCTTCCAATCAGAAGTGCCTTGTCTATAATTTTAAAGGTGTGATAACTTGCTTTAATCACTAGTACTTTTCATCTTCACTGTTGCCCAAGACTGGTTTCAGCCAGGTATGACCTGAATGATGAAATTTTCTGATCTTACAGCAACAGAGAACCAGCACCAGATGTCATCTTCACTGCTTTATGAACAGTTTTAAAGAAGTTTGTGCCCTGCTTTCTATGCTTTCAGCAAAATTGCTCCCTTCATGTCATTTCTTTGCAATACACTTGGAGAATAACCTGTGACACAAAGCTTTGGTCATAATTCATCATGAGATGTGTTCTAGAACGTTGGAGCATAAGAAAGAAAAAGGCAGCGAATGACATATGCACTTCGCTCTGACTTTTACTCCAGTTCACAACTTGTAGGAGAGTCTAGCAGCTTTGTCCAAGAGTTTGACTGCAAACACATTTAGCATAGTGCCTTCCTTCTTCCATCTCCAGATAGAGGCAGCTGACATTCTGATCTTGAAATTCTTATTCAAGCCAAACCTCTCCTCTTAAGATGTTATGTATTTGTGGCCAGCAGGTTGAGGGAGGTGATTCTGCCCCTCTACTCTGCTCTCGTGAGACCTCACCTGGAGTCNCAAGATGATCTCTAAGGTCCCTTCCAACCTGAACCATTCTGTGATTCTATGATTCTATGATTTCTTCACATATTCTTGGTATCTTATTTTCAATTTTCAGTATCATTGGAACAGCTTCAGATCTGCACTACTACCATTTTAGCCAGTACTAGTGAGTTGCCGGTTTATAAAAAATTGCAGTGAAGCTGCTCAAACCATCCTTTATTTAAATTGTTATGCTACACAGTAGTTTCAATTACACTTTTGCTTTATTTTGTGCACTTGCACGTTTTACAGTAATTCAGCCTAATAAAAGACAGCTCAGTTGAAAGAACTTTACCAGCACTTTAATTTGCTTTCATACTGTATTTCCAGCTTTAAAGCCCCTCCCTTTTTTGTTTTGGGTCCCTTACAGCCATTCTAAGCATATTTGTATCAATATTTCAAAGGTTTCTGTATTTCCAAAGCTACCAATGCAGTTGATGTTTCATAGTGTATGATAGCAACATCAGATTTTTATAAGTATTTCCAGTAGTCTACTCTCATCACTCCACATGTATTTATCTACCTGAGGCCACCATTCAGAGCCTTCGCATTTTAATGCATAGGTCTGTGAGACTTTTCTCCTATTTTTTTTCAATGGATATTCAATTTTTTTTCAATGGATTTTCAATTTTTTTTCAATGGATTTTCAATTTTTTTTCAAATGGATTTTCAATTTTTTTGCTTAATCATCCAAGAACAGGGTTTTATAAATAGTCACTTAGAATAGTAAGTAAAAAATTACAACACGTGAAAATTTACTAAATAACGTTTCAGCTGCACATTTACCAAAGTGACTCAGTGCATTAGATAAAAGCTAGAAACTTGTAGGTACTGACAAAAATGCCAGGTATACTTTTATATTTCAAATTTCTATTATATGAAATTACTAGACCAAAGAAGAAAAAGAGAATGCATTACTCTTTAACACAAAACTTTTACATCATGTATACAAAAAATATTTGTAAAAGATAATTGCACTTCTGTCAACATTCTGTCAAACATTTCAGCTCACAAGCTGCATACTGGAAAGTCACGTTCATCTGGTAATAAAGCTAATAATAAATAAAGTAATAAGGTTTCAAAACTGATAAGAGTTGATAATTCTAAATAGTTTTGTTCAATAAAGGGGGGAATAAGGCAATTTTGAATCTCAGTTAAGACAAAATAATGATTAGAATGGACAATGACAATTTCCAGAACTAATAACTCTGAATAGTCAGAAGTACTGATTATTCAAAGCAATAAAATGCACATTAAGAAATCAAAAGCAATGCACATGAACCCATCTGGTTTTGAAACTTAGATAAGTTAATGATGGAAGATAAGTCCTTGGAATAAATACATTAATGCTATTAAGACACTATGTGAAAATGTCTTAACACTTGACATTGCCAGTTATTAATGATAGTACGAAACAGTCCTTTTGTAACTTAAAACATGCTTTAAATTTCAAAATTACTAATCCTGCGTACATAGATATGGAATTTATATTCATTGAGTTATTTATGTTGTGTTTGGATAATATGCAATCTAGACTGGTGTAACTTTGCTACTAGTGAGGTGAGGAATGAATTGACACTAGAAGTAGCCACATGTATAACTGTAAATTCCTGAAACATTTAGTCATTTTGAAAAGATTTTTTGACCTAAGATTTACCCAATCACAGTAAAGAAACAGCACCCTAAGACCTAGCTGACCACCTAAATTACCTAAATAGCTAACTGCAAAGCAAGACAAGTAACATAGAATACTTTTTCATGAACTTAAACTGTGAAATAATGACAAACTGGTAAAAAAAAAAAAAAAGAAAAAGAAAAAAATCTTTTCAATGGACAATTCATTAACAGAAGCATCATTCATCCAATAAATTCTCCACTGCAAGATAGTCCATACACGTCTTACTAGAAGGGACAAAATCCACAGTCAAACAAAACAGTCCACAGATGGAATGTATACATTTCCTGCAAGCAATAAAAGAAAAGGTGGATCATGCTTTGCACTGGTAAGTGGCAACTAAGAAAAATTATTTTCACTGCAGAATTTATTTCTCTTGGACAAAACAGCAGTAAAACAGCTCAGTGCTCCTTCACAAATGAAAAGTAAAGAGCTGCTTTGCTCACTTTAAAGTAATTCAGATGTCAGTTATAATTCTGCTAACGTTTCTGTGGGACAGCAGAAAAAGTTATTTTTCAGAACCCATTCAAAAATGATTTTTTATTTCTCATCTTCCCTAGCTCAAAGTTTATGTCTTTTTGTTTTAAATAAAATGTGTGAAGATGCGTCCACTCTCTTGCATCTTTTCCTTTGACTTCGTGGTTTTTTGAAATTTGATTTAAATGCTATTATGAGAAAATCGTATCATATGAACACATACACAAGACCTGGTCAGGTTTTATGCATCTGCTTGTGAAAAGATATTGTGAGTGATCCAGTGGATGTTTTAAATATATTAAGAACAGCTCAATTAAATCCATATTTTAATGGAATGCCCTGGTTGCACACAAAGCATTAGCAGAATGCTGACCAAACTGATTTTGAGTAGTGCTCTCACCATGGGTCCTGAGTAACGCTCACACCACAAGAGCATAACGATGGTACAGTTTATGGAAGAAGTAGCTGACATGTTGAAGAGATGTATTTCAATATTGAAAATACAATATTGAGACAATTTTGAAATACAAAAGCATTTTAATTAGCAGAAAAACTCTAGGTTTCCTAATCCTCATAGGGAAAAAAAAAAGCAAATCTATTTAGAAAGCAGTTTTGATCCTAAACGTATTGAACAATATTTTTTTCATCTATTTCATTCTTCAAAATTAGAATAAAGAACACTTCGTTTTGGCAAAATAGAAAAAGGAATCTCCACATAGACTAAACAAGTGGTGATATAAAATCTAATACTACAACTAACACTTAGGGAACGCCCTATGTCAAAAGACTCCAAATTAGGGAAATACTTTTTTTTGGGGGGGTAGATTATCCCAATTTCCATCTTCTCCAGTAGTTGTGCAAACATTTACATTTTGGAGAAACTGTTTTTCAATTTTGTTTATTCATCTGTCCAGCGTGTTTATGGAGTTACTTTTGCTCTTTCGTTCTGTATGATATACACAATTCAGACTGAAGTGTGTGTGATCTATAGGCATTGTCTGAGAAATAAAGCCATACTGCAGGTATCAGTCTGTTACATTCATTACTGTCTTTATAAACTGGATTTCTATCTTTTGCCAATACAGGCCACATTCTTCTGCAGATTTTGCTGTTATTATACCTTTGTCTTCAATTACAATTAATGTAAATTTGAGATAAATTTTTTCTGTTGGAACTGATTCAATTAAGACTGCATATGGTACATATATGGACCAAATTTGTTTGGATAAAAGCTGTGTGCTATAAGGAACAGTTACACTCTTCAAACCCTCAAATGAGGCCTCCAGATTCAAAGTGCAGAAGCAACTCAAAAAGCAGAAGGTAATGTACAATAAAGATGAATCTCTATTATGAAAATGAAAGTTAATCCAAGTCCAACTTTTGGCCCCATTGTATTTAGAAGAGTTTAAAATTGAAGGTATTGTGATTGTAACATAAAGGTACATCCAACCCCACTTGAGATTTCATAGGGCAATCCCAGACTAATGATGGAAGCTTATATCAATTGTAAAATACTACATACTAAAATTGACAGACCTCTTCACAATCTCTGTATTGTTGTGATGCTGCTTTGATGCATTTTCACGTACAACTACAGTAGTAATATTCCTGAGTTGCATACATCTGAAAGATATATACTTTCATGTATGTATAATCATGTTTTAATGAAAACTATTATAATTTGAGAGATATGAATGCAGGATTAGTAAGCTTAGCGTTTTTTGTGTCATCTTTCTGAAGATTTTCTGGTTTAATTATTTCATTTATACCCAGCTCTATGAGCTTACCTTGACCTCACTACTGGCCAGTCAGCAGAAATAATAAATAAAGAAGCTTTGCACAGCAGATCTCTCTTTTCACTTAGCTGCTTACAAAGCCATCATCCAAAGATTGTTTGGGAAACAGTCATCTGACTCACTAAAATTGAACGAAGGATTTTCAAATGACAGCTTGTATCACTGAGGTTTTGATTAATATAGGTAGATTTGCTGACAGTAATACAAACTAACCTTTTCATTGAATCCTTTTACAAAGTAAGCAGCATTATTACCCCTTCTTTATAGATAGGGTAACTGGCACAAGACGAGATACTTAGGATATTCAGTAGGCTAATGATAGACTTCAAGATAGAAGGCTCAAATCTTTAAGTCCTAGATCAGTGATGAGTTTGTGGACTTTCTCCTTTAAAGTGGTTTAGAGATTTAGAGAGGTTTAATCCAATTTTTTGCGAGTATATATTCAACTAGATTTATATGGTAACCAGGGGTTTTCTCACTGAAAGCATTCCTCATTTAGGAACAAAAGACAGCTGAAATGGAGCACCTTGTTCCCCACTGTGATCAGCTAAACAAACAGACTGGCAGAAGAGAATGCACTGTGTTTGCATTTGGGGGAACAAGAGCAGGTATGCTCTGTTTAAGTGGATGCTGTTGAGATCTTGTGCTTTCTAAAGCTCCTGCAAGAAGAGCTCAGTCTTGCTCCATCCTTTGCCTGAGTTACAACAGCAAGCAAGCTTTGCACTCAAGCACAATGAAGTAGAATACACTCTTACAGACAGAGTATCACTAAAATACTTGTGCTTATATTAACTACCTACTTTTCAAGGCTCACAAAATCTTAAACTATATCTAATTGCAGTCCTGATAATCCTTTAAACCAGTTGCTCTTATAGAAAAGACCTTAAGAGAAATATCAAAGAAGTGACATTTTTTCACACATTTTCTCAGATAAATTGTCACTGAGAGCTCCGCAGAATAGGCTATATCACTCACATTGGACTACAATGCATCATACAATGTACTAAAACATGAATGACATAACCTAATATCAGATTTCATAAGCATATGCATTGGTAAGACGTATGAGAAGTCAAAAGACCACACACAACTGGTAAAAAGCGACCTTGCTTGATTGGCTTCTTTCAGGGAGAAACTACAAGACAGTACACATTAAAGCTGCCAACATCACCCCATTATGTTTGATCATGCATCATTAGCTGTATTGTTACACTGGTCATGTAACATGAGCTGATGCAACATGTATCTTTCTATAGACATTTGACTAGCCATAGAAAATTTGATTGAAGCTGGTGGAAAATTAGCTAGGCAAAATCGAAGTTATGATGTCTAGCAAAGAAAACGTTTCAAAAGTTTGCCCAAAGCCTATGGCTTCTATTTGTTAACCTAGTACATATACACGGGTCTTGTCTGAGTCCTTTCAAATCCTGGAGCTTCACGTATTACCAGTCTCCAAGATGCCCCTTCATTCCTTTTACTAGTTTAATTCTGCCTAAAGAAGGTTTCTTTAAATCTTCGTATTTGTCGTCTGCTGTCTTTGAGTTCAAGTTGAGAAGACATAACTTTAATTCTAACTGCAGGCCTAAGCCTGTGCTATGTATGTAGATAAATTCCATACAACATGGCAATACAGTCCAAAAACTGAAGCCAAAATCTTTAAAGTATGTTTCCAGAAACATGAATTTGAATTATGATCAAAATTTAGTTCACAACACTAGAACAATTTATGAGGGCATGGGGATGGTTTTTAGATGTTCTTCTCTGGCTTTCATACTCACATGCCTGTCTCTGTGCCATCTGCTTCTAAATAAACACTTAGGGCAGAATCATAAAATTGAGTAAATTACAGATATAACCTTTTGAGCAAAGGTAATGTTCTGACTCATGTTTTCTGCACTGTAAGAATTTAAAAAGTATGGTGATGTGTTTTTTCATTAATATGATCATAATGAGGCTGTTCTACATTAGAAACTTAAGACAGTAAAGCTAACAAACTTCAAGGCCATATTTTCCTGAGACAGCAGCCAACGAGTAGCTCATTGCTGTTTCATCCAAATATTCACACCAACAGACAGATGTCTCAGAAGATGTTTTTTCAAGTTCATCTAAGCTGAGTGTTAAAACTCAATGTTCTGTGAATATCTTACTCCTTTCTGTCAATGAAAAGAGCAGTTTATTTTGAGATTAATTAAGAAGTTCATTAACAGATTTTTTTCTAGGTTTGACCCAGTATTACTGCAGAAAATGTACATGTAAGAAAAAGCTAGCATTAATACTCTATTTGCTACTAAAATCAAAGAAGCAAGTTCACTGAAATAAAACAACACTAGCAGTTTTTCAAAGAATCATAGAATGGTTCAGGTTGGAAGGGACCTTAGAGATCATCTTGTTCCAACCCCCCTGCCATGGGCAAGGACACCTCCCACCAGACCAGGTTGCCCAAAGCCCCATCCAGCCTGGCCTTGAATACTTCCAGGGAGGGGGCATCCACACCATGTCTTTCATATTTACAAATTTACAAACAGATGTAAAAAGTATCATCTGTAAGTAACTTTTAAAGAACTGTTTCTTAAGCACGTCCTTTTGTAATCAAAACATCTATTTTAACAATTTCTTTACGTGCATTTCATAATGTTTACCATATCTTAAGGGCAGATCTATGAGCTAATGTAAGTGTAATCGAATTTACAGTGGTCTATATTTAAGATCATTCTTTTCCCAGTGACATTACAAAGGTTTTCTTAAAAATACAGTGACTGTTGTAATGAAGGCTCACGTCTTATCAGAAATCCTTATTAATTTCTAGAAATATTTTAATGAATGTTTTATTAAGAGATAAATCTTTAGGACACACATGCACATACCAAAACAAGAAAAAAAAATCCATAGTACACTGCTAGTTATTCCTTCTAAACTGCAAAATGTTCAGCCAGCTAGGCCTTCCTCTCCAATGGAGAGCTAGCTGCTCTGATATTCTTCAGCTGTCTGGATCAGGGACATGCCCAAAATGTACCATAATTCCTTTGTTCTAAGGATTTAAATTTCCCTTCTCTGGTGCAGTAATGAAAGAATGAAATGCTTTAATTTTACTCTAACATGGATTCTGGATATGCCCAGAGTCTCAGTTTTGCTGAGGTGTGCTAAGCCATACACATAGCCTTAAGAATCACTTTCTTTCTACTTAACAGATACAAGATAATTTCACATATTCAGTGTTACGTAGGCATTAGCATGAATACCTCAATAGCAGTTATCCGTTTTAGGATTTAGTTACCACTGAAACCTGCAGGTGATTTTTGTCCAAGAATTACTTCCCTTCACTTCTAAGATTAGGAGGACACTGTTTTCTGCAACAGATTTCAATCTACACACCTCGAGGTTATTGTGAACCTGCCATTTGTGACTCTTGTATCCACAGAAAGGGAAACGT
Organism: Penelope pileata; assembly: GCA_013396635.1. Lineage (NCBI taxonomy): Eukaryota > Metazoa > Chordata > Aves > Galliformes > Cracidae > Penelope > Penelope pileata. The sequence goes on from WBMW01002611.1 coordinate 30,785, forward strand.
GAACATTTTCGTAGAGTATAACTTTTTTTTTTAAAATCTTATCTGTATTTTTACTCATCAGGAAACTCTTGAGGATCTTGACATCAATCTCTAATTGTGCAAGTGTTTATATCTTTGGTCTTCTGCAAAACACAACTCATATTAGGTGATAGCTTCAGCATTTTTCTTTTTTTCTTTTTTTAATTCTACAGTGAAAATGATGGATGTTTAACTCTGCCAGCTGTTTTATTTGCTGTTTTGTGATTTTGTAATCATTTTTGATAAACCTGTTCTGCAGAGAACTATGGCATTTAGTCATTGCCTGCTTGGATAATGGAAACTGACACCATTAGTTCATTGTAATATAACGTCAGAGATTAGTGCACCAGTTATATCAGATCCACGACAAATAATTAGATACACATCATCACAGCAACACCTATTAAAACTGTCTTGCTGGATTGAGACTAAGTTTAGGAAGCTTATTTGTGTTTGTTTTACCTTTTCCCCAGGGGACAAATAAATATACAGAAAAATGGTCACAGTTATGAACATACCAGAAGGCTCTGTCAAAAATTTTAAAGCTGAATTTAATTGCTTATTATACTGGAGAAAACTTGCTCAGCTAGGCTGTATACAGAAACACATGATCTTTACCTCAACAGATTCCTAAAGAATTGTTAGATGTTCCCAAATCCCATCATGAAGCAAGCACAGTTCCTTATATTTTATATTGGAATGTCAAGACTTAAAAGGTGTAAAATGCATCTGAATAGAATGGTCTTAATAAAATTTATCATGAACATTTTCAAAAATGATGTATTTTGCTTTTTCTTCAGTTAATAGCATTTATCTAAACAACAAATCATAAATTACCATTTTATGACTATATTTAAACTGGAACATTAACTACATGAAAATAAAACTCATTTGACCTGATTGTTTGCTCTAGTTATCCATTTAAAATTTCCACTTATTCATGCCTCACAGAAACCAGCTGATTAAATTTTATCATTGCTTGTCAGCTATTTCAACATATACTATAATGTACTGAATTTCAGTCATTGTATTATAATTTCATTTCTCCACCATAGCTACGGGAAAAGGGGAAGAAGATGATAGAGATAAGTTGCACATAAGACAGAGACGTGAAATGGAAACATTTGTAGCTGAGTTCTGCAAACGAGGAGACTATTGTTAGATTCTAGATAAATGACTGTTCCAGTTAGCACAAGCTTTACCGAGTTGTTCATGATTTCAGCGTATCTGAATATATTGGATGGGGCCCTGGCAACCTGATCTAGTGGGTGGCATCCCTGCCCATGGCGAGAGCATTGGAACGAAATGATCTTTAAGATCCTTCCCAACCTTCGGATGGGGACCAGAGCATAATGCATATGAGGAAAGGCTGAGAGATCTGGGACTGTCCAGTCTGGAGAAGAGAAGACAGAGGAGATCTTGCCACTGTTTATGAATTTCTAAAGTGTGGGAAACAAATGGATGGGACCAGGCTCTTTTCAGTGGTGTGCAGCAACAGGACAAGAGGCAACAGGCAAAAACTGGAACACAGGAAGCTCCACACAAACATGAGAACTTCTTTACTTCAAGAGTGACAGAGCACTGGAAGAGACTGCCCAGGACTCTCATTTTCTGGAGATATTCAAGACCCACCTGGATATTTTCCTGTGCAACCTACTGCAGGGAACCTGCTCTAGCAGGGAGGTTGGACTAGATGATCCCCAGAGGTCCCTTCCAACCTCTATGATTCTGTGAACCCAAGGCATTCTATGATTCTACGGTTTTATGGTATTACTCTTAGACATAAAAGACCAAATTGTTTCACCTAAGGTTTATCTTCAAGCACACTTCTCTTTTCTGAGACAGTGAACAAAGAATTCAAAGATTAAAAGCAAGCTGCAAGTTACTTTTATTTTCTAAACTATTTGTAAGAATTGACATTATTAAACTTTCGAAAAGTTAATCAAGCCTTGTCACAAGCAATAAATTTTTCAATAGTAACAGAGATGTTTGTGTCTATGTACTGATGTGCATTGATTTTAAACTGCTGGCAGCCTGAGTTCACATTAGGAGCATCTGATAGATTCACAAACAGAATGGAGAAGGAAAACCTGAGGTGCTTCTTTTCACCTGTTTGATGATTGCCACTCGGAGAACTTACTGCAACAATGATGAATGTTGCAAGATTAAGCTAAATAGGAAACAAAAGTCTTCTATGAAAGCTATCTTCTAAGGACAAGGTATATATGAACTATAGATCTGTAAATGTCAAATTCTACAGCCAGTTATGTGTAGTCTGCATCAAAAACCTCCCTGAATGGAATAGCTATGTCCATTAAGAGAGCCCAATCTACTAGATTAATTTTCACAAAGAAGAGATTAAAGAGGAAGAAAAGATCCATAATACATTGTCCACTAAGCTTAGCTTGTGGTCAAAACTGCTATATTGGTGCTTGCCAGCCCACATAAAATTAAGTAGTTCGACAACTGTTTTGATGTGGCATATCGCTATGTATTTATACTTCACATTGGTTATAGAAGCTGGAGCATTTATTTCAGATCAAATTCAGTATTTATGTTCACAGTGGAGACAAAGAAATGCACGGAAAACTGGGTATAATTTTAATCCTTCACAGAGAGCAAAATATGTACAGTTTACACTGTCAAATAAGTGGCAATACTAAATTTTAAGAATATAAGAACATCAAAATTATAAGAAAATATATTTAAACACCATACATTAGTACGTATGAAATCACGAAAATTAGTAGAAGGATAGAAACCAAGCTTTTCTTTCTCTAAAGGTCAGATTATTTTCCTGTGGAGATTGAAATTATAATAAATACATCATAATGTTAGATGTCACCCATGGAGTCCTACCTAAACAGAATTATAAAGATCATGCGTGACTGCTTTATTTCTTTGCATAAAAAGTCTCTCTCATGACAATGTCCTATCACATACCAAACATAACTTCAGCCTAACTCATCTGAAAGATTAGCTCACACACACAGAATTCTGGACTCCCACTCTCTGAATTTTCTGTAATATACTTGAAAGACAAACAGCTTCATATTAGTCAAAAGTCTTGAGGATTCAAAAGGAAATTTACAAATACCGCAATAGAAAGAGAGACCTTTCAGAGCTATCAGGGCTATTTCTCAAATGGAAGAGGATGAAAATCTTGGGAATTTAAAATTGCAGGCGAGATGAAAACAACAAAAGAATGATATTCAAGTCTTAGATTATTAGAAGTGGTATCCCCAGGAATTATTTTCCATAACTTAAAGAGAAATTTAATTCTAATTTCATACAAGATTTTGTCTCAGTTCATACTGAACATGTTGTCAGACGTGGGATTACTGCTGTCAGTGCACCTGGTACCATGGGGATGCCATGATGATACTCAATCAAAAGCATTATATCATCAAAAATTCCTTCCTACGTCTGGCACTGGTACAAAGACAAATGGTTCCTTAGCCAAAGACAAAATTGTTTTCCATCTGTTTAAGGTTGTACCAAACCGATCAGCCCAGAATCAAACGCTGCAATTTGTGCCACTGTTCTATAATTTTAACTATAGAATAGTCAAGAATAGCATTTTCATTTTGCAAAGGGTGGAACTCTGCAGTTTTAGATCTTTGAAGAAATAAAATCAAACTTAAGACAACTGTAAGGGTAAAATTTTTTAACAGAAGTGTACCATTCAAACTATAATACTACTGGAAGACTAATTAGATACTAAAATTAGTTGATGTGCTGTTATGTGCTGTATTTTCAACAGAGCATTGACAACATGGTTGTAATGACAGTTACTTGTACGTAGGTTGCTCTGAAAGTAATGCTTCCTATTTATTTCCACGGAAACTACAACAGATACAAAGAACACAGTAAGACTGATAGATCACATTCTCAACTACTAACCACCATTTTTTAACATAGTTACCACCATTAACTGTGCTTTTTCACCAGTGATGAACAAAAGCCTGTATGCTGTGCTTATAAAAAATCTGCACTAGTGGAAGCAACCCACTGTTTCACAGCTGCTATGATGTGTAGTTGCTAGAAAAATGTTGCCCATGCCTCACTGTTCTAAAAACCACTGCTTGGTCTCCGTAAATATTCAGCAAGCATCACTGAATATCAACAGGTGTTGTTGTTTTCCCATGGGGGAACTCAGTGCCCCCCCTTTGCTCCACCCGCACTCCCATGTCAGACGCCATGGGGTCAGAGTGCCCCTCTGCTGCCATCTGTCACACGGCCACAGCATGGGACGGGAGATGGGTGGGAAGGTTCAGCCTCTGCTGCCATCCCACCGACATCTGCCACTTCTGACACTGTGAGCCAACATAATAAAATAGGAGGCATTACTTTCAGAGCAGCCCTCCTACTTAGCTGTACAGTTCTGTCAGCTCTCTGTGCATGCTTTAGAAGCTTACTTTTATTTGCGTTAAGTTGCCTGTCACATACACATAGGGTGACTCTCATGCTGGTGCGTAGGTCCTAGGCCATCTATGAAGGTCAATCAACGTTCATATCCCATTAGGGCTTCTGTAACTTGGGGAATCCATGCCTACATTCCTTCCACTTCTTTCTGAATTGGTAATTATAATTTTTGAGCTTGACACATTTTTGACTGGAAGAACTTGAGCAGAAGGGTTTGGAGAAGAATTCTTGGGGGAAAAAAGCCTACAAAGAATTTGCTGAAACAGTTAGCAAGGAAGAAAGGGAAATCTTTTGGAAAGGATCTAGCTCAGAAAACACAGATTTTTGAAATTTCTCATCTAAAATGAGCAAGATGGTATATTTGGATCCAGAATTTGTTCATTCTATTAATAGATGAGATGGTTTTGATGTTAAAACATCCAAAAAAAAGCATATATATTTAAGTGCACCCCCAGATGTAAGTGGAGAACTTTCTTGAACTAGGCATTCAGCTAATAGAAGGTAAGAGTGAAATAAGGTTATTCCAATGCAGATAATTTAGTCTGAATATTTGGGCTTCTCTTTACTGGATGCTAGTGGTTAATTGGCTGCTATGTCAAATACACAGAGATGGAATGTTAGCTAAAAAACAAGTGCTGCAAAGAGAAAGACACCATGAACAAAGAGGGAAAAAGACTCATGACACGATTACCGAGTTTCTGAGCAAATATTTACCAATATATTCTAACAGCATAACCATGTGTAATAGATATATATGGAAATAGATGCACTTTGTGCACCAAAACAGTCACACAAAAAAACATCCGAAACTCACCTCCTAAAATTTCACTTTTTAAAATCTACTGAGTTAATCAAATTCATTTAGTAATTCCAGTGCTTAGTAAAGAACAAAGAAGAAGGATATTTTCTAAATAGTGAAAGTTTATAAATAGAATTTATTTTCTTATTCGACCACTTCCAGTGAGGTTCGAAGGATAATTCAAATTAAGAAAGCAGTTGCAGGCTGTAAAGAAATAAATAATTATTTTGTGTAGTAGAAAAACATTTCAGTAGGTTATGTAGATTGTTAGAGCCAATTTTAACTTCATTAATCGAAGTAGTTATTCAGCATACATAAATTCAATTTCCAGAATTTAGAAGTGGCAACTAATCAATAAAAATAAATGAATATTGATATTGTATGACTTTTGCAATGTTATATTTATAGTGCCCCTGAAGCAAGTTAGATTTTACATTAAAAGATCAATAAACTACTGCAAAGGCTAACGCCTTGCATTCAAAAAGTCTTGGTGTCAGGGGATAAGGGGAAGGAAGCTAAATATTTATTCCTCTATTTCTGATGAGATTGCAAAAGTTTTTCCTCTTACTTGTGTGACTGAATTTAGGACATTGATGACCTTTCTGGTGGAGTCCAATGACATCTCATAACGTTCAGGCTGGATCCATATATTAGAAAAGGGCCTCCTTTTCCCTAATGTTTTGGTACTCAAGTACATTGATCGCTAAAGAAAATGAGAAAGATAAAACACTATTTTTAATCAGCAAGAACATAGCTTTTTATACTCTATACGCTGCTGATCTCACTGTCCTGCTTTCAAAATACAGGAAGAATCCCAATAAAACCGAATTCTTTACAGTGAAGTAAAATAAAGTGGATGCAAATACCAGGCTAAATAACTTAATACACAAAATTCAGTAACGGCAAGCTATAATAGTATGGTTAGAACCTTGATTAAAGCTAGATTTTGTTCAATAAGTATAATATAATGTCATGCGTGGGGACACACACACAGCCCCCTGTATTAATGCACAGTTGCATTTAACACTTGAGTACTCAGAAGTAAGGGTATTGGCACTTAGAGATTTGGCCCAGTTATTATACAAGAACATTAGCTATGACTCTTAGGGTTCTAGACCAGTTCTTATTGCTGTATATTTATTTATTTGTTTGTTTAAGAAAAACCACCAACCTCACCCTGGCAATTCTGATCAAAACTGCAACCTGTCCTTAAAAGGCCACTTCTGTTTAAATAAAGACTTTAAATTCCTGACTGAAAATAATATAATTGAAGTAAAAGAGTAGTCTTTGCTCAAACTCCCAATATTTTGACAAGGTATAAGAGCTGATTTCTAAATGGTTGTACTGAAATTAAGAGTGATGAGTAAGTATTAGAAGAAAATAACTGAGTTAGATGCAATAGCTTTTAATTGCATCATTTAAATTCTTAAGCATTTCAATTTTATATCCATTCAGGGTTTTGCATAATTAATTTGCACATTTCCAGAATGCATTAGGATGAAACTTTTAAATAGATGGATGGTTATTAATGGATGATATAAATATATTATTCATTATTTTTGGTTGTCATTGTAAATTGCAGTGAGTACTACTGAATGAACATTAAATTCAACATCATTCCCTGAATTCAAAAGAAAGATTAATCAGTGTTAATTTGCTGAAATAGAGAAGACTTCCTGTGTCACTTCATAACAAATACTCTGTAAGAAAGCATTAGAATTTGTTAATGCCACACATTCCTTCTTTCTGTAGGATGGCAAGATCACTCAGGCAAAACTGAATGTCAGTTAGTCAGCCTCTTCAGAGAAGTCAACACCGCTCTTGTCTAGCCTGGTTCAACAATAGACAGAAAAATTCTCAAAACTCTAATTTACTAAGTGATACCTTTTAAAATTGGTATGCTGTCAGAATGCCACAGTAGGGAAGAATTTATATCAAAAAGTACCAGAGAATACATATGAGAAGATGGCCTCAGAGAAATGCTGGTACACACTGAAGCAGGAAAAGGAAAAAAATGTAGCCTGAACTAAAAGGCCAGAAGAACTCTGCCAAGTGGTATTTACATTAGGTGACAGATATTCATGAACAATTCTTATCAGTTAGAACTCAAACACTGTAAATCTTCAGTTCTAAGCCAGTGTTAATTGTTATTACTCTGTGTATAAAATGAATATAAATGAAGAAATAGCCTGAACAGCAGACTAGAACAGGGAAAAATACAATGAAAATACAAGTTCTCTTTAAATGTGAGAAAAACTGGAAAATGTTTAAAATTCTTACTGATAGTACTTATTGATGAGCACCAGCAAACTGTAAGACACCCACTGAGGAGACTCTTATTTCCAAATGCATTGACGATGCCATTCCCAATGGAGAACTACAGACATGCATAGGTAAGCATACACCAACAAAATAGCATAGAAAAGTCTCAGAGATTGCTTGAATGCTGTTTTTCAATTTAGATCATTTTCTATAGCTATTCACATTGGGTCTGGTTGGGATAAAGTTTATTTTTTCAGAGCAAGCCTATACGGCATTGTTTTCAATTTGTAACTAAAACAGCGTTGACAACACACCAGTGCTTTTTCTGAGCAGTTGCTTGCACAGCATCGGAGTTTTCTCTTTGACCCATTCTCCAACCCATCCAGTGAGCAGACTGGGGCTAAGTAGGGAGCTAGGAGAGGACACAGTTTATGCAACTGACCTGAATTGTCTTAAGAGTGATGTTATAATGGAAAAAGTTCCAAAACTCTCATAACTATGTCAATCCTTCATCAGACTTCACCATTTATCTCATCTGGAGGTGGGAGCTCTGCTCTGCATTGTTTGCAGTTCTCTTTAGCTCTTTCTTTGTACTGCTCTCTCATCCTGCTACTGCTTCTTTCCAAGCTCCTTATCTCTAATCTATCTGAGCTTGGCCTGGATGGTCCTTATCTAAGCCTGGGGAAAGGCCACCCCAGGTCCACTTCTTCCAGTCACATGGGAGCACAGATGTAAACAGCTTGCCTGTGCTCCCTGGGCCAACCACACCTCTTCACTGGGTGCTCAATCGTCAGTTCAAGCCGTGACCTAACAGTTCTCCTACAGATGTCATGTTCAAAAAGCTTGACAGGTGGAAGTGGAGACATTCAAAGTTACGGTGTTTGTCTTCACAAGTAACCACTATGCGTGCTGAAATTCAGCACTGCCTGCCTGTGGGATGTAGTGAATAAATTCCTTATTTTGCACTGTGTCTACACGCAGCTTTTCTTCACAAATTAAACTGTCTTCATCTCGACCCACGAATTTTCTCACTTTTGCTCTTCTAGTTCTCTACTAATCTTTCTGAGTGGCAAATGAGAACAATGGGGTGGATGCTTAGTAGCTGGCCAGTGCCAACTCACTACGCTCTTTCAAACGAAGAATTTTTTAAATCTCTAATACAATGTGTGCCTGTGAAAGAAAAAGTATTTCTCACAGCATTTGACATGAGCAAGTTGGAACTGGTTGCTATGTTGTTCCAAGGATCATGTTGCATAAAGACAACACCTTTGTCTCCTGTCTGAATCAAGCAGATCTCTATTAGGCATCTCAAGCTGGAACGACAGACACCTCTTGCATTAGTACTACTCCCTTCTTGTCTAATCCTAAACTGAGCATACCTCAAAAGCCATGATACAGGGATGTAACAAAGAGATTTATAGTAATCATGGAGGGACTAAATAGACTTGGAGAATACACAGTCAAGTACTATGACTTATCTTAAAAACAGCAGGAGACTTCTCTGGTTGCCATTGTTCTGCTTAGAATGATGGAGCTTGTGTGGACTATATCATCACATTGTCTTAGCTTCTAACTGAAACTTTCTCTCGTAGTGTCTGCTACAAAGCTGTGTTTTGGTTCTAGAAGAAAAACTTGGCTGACAACACCCAACAGCATTGAACAGAGCACCAAGGACATTTTCAGTTCTCTCAGCTCCTTGCTTCCCCCTGCCAGTGAAGGGGCTGGATGGGGCACAGAAAGCTGGGAGGGGTCAGGACCAGGGCAGCTGATCCAAAGTGACCAAGGGTATATTTCATATCATATGACATCATGTGATATAAGGAAGGGAAGTGAGCGGGGAGGGCCCGTTTGCTTGGAGATTGGCTGAGCATCGGTCGCGGTCGGTGAGCGATTGCTTTGTACAATCACTTGTTTTGTACATAATTATCATTACTGTTATTTTATTCTATTTTCCTTTTCTGTTAGTAAATAGTTTTTATCTCAACCCACAAGTTCTACCTTTTTTTCTCGATTCTCTCCCCCATCCCAGCTGGGAGGAGGGGGAGATGAGCAAAAGGCTGCGTGGTGTTTTCAGGCCTGCTGGCTCAAACCACAACACATATGAAAGATCATGTTTGATTGAATGGTAGGGCGGTCGTATTTAGCTTTTCATATTCAGATAAGCAGATCATATTTGCAACAGGTGACTTTACATTAAAAATTAGAGAAAGGGAAGGAACAGAACAGTATACAGTCTGTAACACTTCCCAGTGAGCAAGAGCCTTTCAGAAAATCCCCTTACTTTTCCAGATTTTATCTTTACCTAAATAATCTGAGATACCAGCAAAAATTTATTTCATTTAGTTCTGATGGAATAAAAATCACAGAAATGAAACTCATCAAGTTGTTGAGAGGCAGCCAGAAGACCTAAGTCCTGAAGTTATTTAATATTTCTACATTTGTTAAAAAGCATTGAAGACAGGGTTAAAGGCAGATACACAGCAACTGGAGAAGTTTTTAAAAGGATATGCCTTGAACCAGTGTTTTCAGGCTCTCAATTAAATGACAGGAGGACAATCATCCGTGTGCAAATTAACCCTTCCGCTACAGTAATACAGAAAAAGAAGATGAGCACAGAAATAGAATTTCAGTATAAGAAATATATAGGCATGACTTACTTTTGAAAAGTTCTAATGAGTAAGAGACTGATGCTGAAACAAGCATCACAATCAGAAGTATTTTTTAATCCTTTTATAATACACAATCTTTAATGAATAGATACTTGTGTCCCTAGTTTTATGCCTTAGGTTTTCTCTTCAAGATGACAGCCAAATATTTTCATGAGCTGTCACTCCTTATCTGACTAACCAATCAAGCAATTCTGCATGTACATAATCAAAGTAGTCCTTCAGAACTTCAGCCTTTTTCCATGTGAATTATGGCCTCAGTGCTTTGGCTGCAACAAAAGCCTTTTAATCCCATAAAGCTTTAGCAGCCTTTCATAAGTAATAAACTTCCACTACTATTCTCACATCTCTAGTTCTTTTCCTCCTTTTGACACCACCTCTTGAATTTTCAATTTCTGTACCCCTATCTTTTAATTATGCTTATGAGGAGAAGTGAAGATACAATGAATTTCCCAACCCAGAAACCTTTTTCTTTCCTATAGAGACAACCAGGAGAACCATGTCAATGGTAAAAATTGCCAAGCATAGAACTGAAATATCCTAAGTCCTACTCCAGTTCTTAGGTTGCATAGGCTGAATTCATGACAAAGCACAGTGTTTTACACTGAAGACACAAACACAATGTATTCACTGAAAAATCATGTCATATGAATACCAAAGTGAATTACGTAGTTTCTTGTGTGCGTGTTTTTAAAACCTTACAACTGTGAGTCCATTTTCCCTACCAGTTAAATCTAAGTTTCTTGTTATTTCACTTTTAGGAGGTCTGCTGTTGAATGCCAATAAAAAGCATAAACAGAAATTTTGTTGTACTTCCAGGTTTTGTTCATGAGATCTGTACTGATCTCACAATGCCAAACATTCTCAAAGCATTTGCTGCTGGCTTATACTGCCCTGGCTAGTCACGCAGTGATCATTTTTCATTCCAGCTTCCATTGATTGATTACTCTGCATTGATAGAAAGCCATAACACACAGATTCCCATCCTGTCTTGTCCAAACTTGTTTTTCTGAACCATATACACAGTTTACAAAGGTGTACAAACCAAGTTGTCATGCCAAGAGGTCCAGCACACATGATGGAGGAAAGGGAGGTCCCACTGATGATCCCACTTGAAAGATTTGGTCCCAGGTGGGAAGAAAGTTACCTCTGTTGGAATGATTAATTAGATAACTAAAATAATGTTTAAATATATGTTTTGAGCTCATGTCACTGAATTACAAATAGCTCAATAGTATTAAATTTTACACATAATATATTCTTTACCCATCTAAAAGGTGCCTCCTCTTGATCTCAGTCTGGGAGAACATCTGGATGAAAACCAACTTTCAGGATTGGCTCTTAATTTCCTAGATAGAATGTGTTACTGCTGCTCTTGTAAGTGTATAGTCTGTTACAGCAGGATAATGAAAAATCCATCTGTCCATGGTTGTAATCTCCAATGAAAGCGGTCTTGAGTAAAATTTCCTACTCAATCACTGGATGTAATAATAAGAAAATATAAAGCAGCAGGAACATGATTCCTAAATATTTCTTGATTCTACAAAACAAAGAAAGTCAGAGAGACCAAGTGCACTCTAGAGAAGCAGATCACTCATTAAATTAGACATTCTGCTAAGAGGTGATCACTTTTCAGAGGATTTCGCAGCACCTTAACTGCAATGTCCACTCCGGTGTTTATGGACTAACAGTCAGCAGTCATCTCATAAACATCCATTTTAAGTGTATGGTTGTGGGTACTGATGGCACTGAGCTGGGCCCAGGGCACAGGGAGGGACAGGGCAGTGCTAACTCAAGCTATGCTAAGAGTGTTATCTATTTGGATGCATTGGCTAACAATGGTCCTGTGAGCAGCAAGAAACATGCCGTCTTGCTTTCTGTTTTGAAAAAGGAATTTGGGAATGGCTTTCAAGATCACCAGAGAAAATCATCCATTTTTTGGTATATTTGCAACCTCATTATCAGCCAACATAAGCACTTTACTTGCAAATTTTTGGATGGAATATATAGAATTGCAACTAGATATTCAACTCAAAGAAAAATTTGATCATACCTTTTTAGCAGACTTCTATGAGACCTCTCTCATCAGAGATCAATACTCCTCCCCTCACAACCACGCCTTACTCACATCATCGCTTTTTGGCTGTACGTACAGTTGGGAACAGCTGTTCTCAAGGATGAAGCACAGGAAGAGTAAAATCCCACCAAAAAATTCTGTCAGACACCTTGAGAACTCACTAAGAACTACAATCACTTCCATCAAACCAGGCCAATGCGTTAGTTTCACAAAAACAAGGTCAAATATCCCACTAGTTCATGGTTTTACTCCTCTTTTTCTATGTTTTAACAAAGTATATATAAAAATAAGTTTTGTTAGTGCTATGAATGAACTTCATTATCTATGTTACATGCAGCCCAAGACAATTGCTCTTTGTTCAGCATGGCCCAGGCAAGCCAATGGGTCAGACAGCCATGGCCTAAGGTCTGGAGGTGCCCTGCAAGCTGGGAGAAGCCAGGAAGCCTTTTGCACATGTCCAGGTGGCCCCAGCGAGTAGGCGCCTGCCCTCAGCTCACTGCTCACTTCTCCAGCAGCATAGGACAGGGCAGAGCGCCTCGACATCCATCTGCTCCAGAGGCAGTACCACAGTCCTCGTATTCCAGGCATGGAAATAGACGTGCCCTCTGCAGCTCGCAGGACAACAATGCCAGGGAAGAGACAAGCTGGTTGTCATCTTCGCTCATGCCTTGAAGGGCTGGGAAAGAGAGGAACAGAGGTGAGGTCAGAGCCTGTGGCTGTGGAGACACAAGGAACCACTCTCTCAGGGCCCAGATCCACGCAGTTCTTCTCATGGCCAGGAGAGAGCATGGGGCAACGAGAGTGGCAGGAGGGGGCTGGCCATGAGCGCTCCGCACGCCCCTGTGAATTCTCTCTGCTCTGCCCATGGAGCTCCCCTCCCAGGGTCTTTCCTCCTCCCCATCAGCCTGTTTATACCCTGCTGCCCTCACTCACCCTCATAGATGACCTGCAGCTTCTAGACACACACAGCCCATCACCAACCTCTCCCCAGCAGTATAGCTCCTATCCCACCTCCCTCCCCAGCCCCTTCCCTCCCCCGTGGCCCTGATGGCCCTGCCACATGCACTGCAGCCCTGGGGCAGGGCTGAGCCTAGGGCAGTTCCCAAACTCAACGCCCCAGGGGCTGTAAGGGGCCCAGCCAAGCTCCCAGCACAGCCCTCTCCTTAGCACGGGCAGGCCTGGGATAAGGTGGCAGGGAGCCCTGTGAGCACTGGGGACTCCCCAGCCATAGGCAGATCCCTGGTGCCAGTGCAACTAGTTCATGGTTTTACTCCTCTTTTTCTATGTTTTAATAAAGTATATATAAAAATAAGTTTTGTTAGTGCTATGAATGAACTTCATTATCTATGTTACATGCAGCCCAAGACAATTGCTCTTTGTTCAGCATGGCCCAGGCAAGCCAATGGGTCAGACAGCCATGGCCTAAGGTCTGGAGGTGCCCTGCAAGCTGGGAGAAGCCAGGAAGCCTTTTGCACATGTCCAGGTGGCCCCAGCGAGTAGGCGCCTGCCCTCAGCTCACTGCTCACTTCTCCAGCAGCATAGGACAGGGCAGAGCGCCTCGACATCCATCTGCTCCAGAGGCAGTACCACAGTCCTCGTATTCCAGGCATGGAAATAGACGTGCCCTCTGCAGCTCGCAGGACAACAATGCCAGGGAAGAGACAAGCTGGTTGTCATCTTCGCTCATGCCTTGAAGGGCTGGGAAAGAGAGGAACAGAGGTGAGGTCAGAGCCTGTGGCTGTGGAGACACAAGGAACCACTCTCTCAGGGCCCAGATCCACGCAGTTCTTCTCATGGCCAGGAGAGAGCATGGGGCAACGAGAGTGGCAGGAGGGGGCTGGCCATGAGCGCTCCGCACGCCCCTGTGAATTCTCTCTGCTCTGCCCATGGAGCTCCCCTCCCAGGGTCTTTCCTCCTCCCCATCAGCCTGTTTATACCCTGCTGCCCTCACTCACCCTCATAGATGACCTGCAGCTTCTAGGCCCACACAGCCCATCACCAACCTCTCCCCAGCAGTATAGCTCCTATCCCACCTCCCTCCCCAGCCCCTTCCCTCCCCCGTGGCCCTGATGGCCCTGCCACATGCACTGCAGCCCTGGGGCAGGGCTGAGCCCAGGGCAGTTCCCAAACTCAACGCCCCAGGGGCTGTAAGGGGCCCAGCCAAGCTCCCAGCACAGCCCTCTCCTTAGCACGGGCAGGCCTGGGATAAGGTGGCAGGGAGCCCTGTGAGCACTGGGGACTCCCCAGCCATAGGCAGATCCCTGGTGCCAGTGCAGCAGCTGGGGCTGGGCCAAAGTGCCCTGAGGCAGAGAGGGACCCTGGGGATCTTGCTTACCCATGAACCTGATGGCCGCCAGTCGCACAGGCTCATGGAGACTCTGCAGGTACCACAGGCTCTGGCTCAGCAACTCATCCATTCTCATTTGGGCATTCTCCAGCTGCAGAGAGCACAAGGGCACAGGAGGCATGGCACAGAGCCTCCCTCTCAGCAAAGCAAGCCCTGCACCCAGGATGGGCCTTCCATGCCTTCCCCTGCCAGGACACCCCAACGCCCAGGCAACAGCTGTAGCCAGGCTCTGCAGGGAGCAGGCTGTGGGCGCTCCCCATGCTGCCACCCTGCTGCCCAGGCCCAGCTGGGATGGGGCCCATAGGCACATGGAAGTGACAGGAGCCTGGAGAAGAGTGTGGGAGGCACGTTCTGGAGGGAGGGGAGCACGTGCATGATGGCAGCTCTGCAGCCATGGGCAGGGGCACAGCTGCCCGCCCACACACCAGGCACTGGGGCACTGGGGGCTTGTCAAGGCCAGCTCTGGGGATTTGGGTTATCCTTACCAGGCACTCGCTGACATTCTGTGTCTGCCCTCTCTTCATCAGCCTCCTGAGCCGCCTCCATTCCAAGAACATGGCAACATCAAGGAGGGCTTCCTTAGAGGCCTGCAGAACAGTAAAGACAGGTAGATGCCGCCACTGCCATCCAGGGACATGAGCTGTGTCCCCTGCACCTTGGTGGGGCTGCGGAGGCTGCAACCCTCTGCAGTGCCCAGGGTGCAATGCAGGGCTGGGTGAGTGTGCAGGGAGCAGGTGTCTAATCCTGACAGAGGGTGGGGAGGGAGCTGGGGCAAGGCCCAGCCCAGAAACATGCAGGGTCCCTGTGGGGCATGGTATGGGGATGGTCACAGAACCCGACCTGGGCCGCTTTCTGGTTGTTATCATCCAAGTGGAAGAGCAGTGGGAGCAGGCACCTGCGCACTCCCATCTTCAGCTGCTCTCTTTCACTACTTACTACAATGTTCAGCAGCTCTCTGAAGCAGCTGATGGAGAGCAGCTGCATGGAGCTGGATTGCTGGTGGGAAGGAAAAAGGAAGAAGTCAGCACTGGCTGCTCCAGGCCCACTGGGGCAAGGGTCCAAACTATCCACAAAGTGGAAAGTTTCCCGGTGGCACTCTGCACCCGCTGGGGAAGGCAGCAGCCCATGGAGACACGAGCTGGGCTGTGGCCCCTCCACCTTACATTGTCAAAGAAGGTCCAGATCTCCTCCACTAGCCGCAGGGCAACAGGGTTTGCAAAGGGCCTGAGCATCTGCTTCAGCACCTCCATGATGACAACCATGGCATTTTCAGCCATCTATCCTTCTACATGGAAAAGCAGCTCCTTGACCTTCGGCAGCAGGGGCCTGTGTGGAGCACAACACCATATCCTCAGGCAATGAAAGGTAACACTGGAAAGCATGCTCATGCTGATAGAGCCCACACTGCAGCTTTGGGTCCTGGAAGACAAAGGCCTTCCCTGAGGACTCAGGCAGACACACGGGGTGGGGGGGACGGGAGGGGAGGTGGGAGCAGCTCCCACAGCACCCTATGCCCAGCCACATCCAAGCAATGGTGTTATCCAGCATCCCCGGCCCAGAGGCACACCGCCGATACAGCTTCCCAGCTGGCTGCCCCCTGCTCACCGTTTCGGGTCTTCTGCAGAGTGTTCTGAGAACTCTGAGCTCCAGCTGACACATCCGCATTGCTCTGGCTGCGCAGGTGCCATGGAAAGAGCTCCAGGAATCGGTTCCCCTCTTTGCTGAGGTCCTGGCAGGGCAGCAGCTGAAGCACACAGCAGTGAGAGGTGGGCATGGCCAGCAGGACACCCCGTGCTAGAAGGGCTGGATGTGTCCCTTGTGCTCATGGCCCTTTGTGGGGGCACACGGCACAGACCTGCCGGCAGGTCTTCCCAGCAGCCCCCAGCAGCCCGGGATTGCCTGGCCTTTGCAGAGTGATTTGGCATCGTTTAAGGCTCATTACATTATAGTGTGCATCATACATTCTCAAAATCTGGCTGTTATTTCTTGGCATCTTGTTAGACGACTTCGTCAGTATAGAAATTCTGCTTCAATTCTATTTGTCTTCACTACAATTCAGATTTTTTGCCATCACCACATGTGCCGTTGTGTTCTTGCTTTAGACTTTCCCTTCTGTGTTAAATCTTCTTGTTTATTCTTATTTTATTCTTCTAAATGAAATATTCTGACCATTTTTTCCTGGTGTTCTTTTCCCCTTTCCCATATCACCTTTGTTTCCTATTATTGCAGACAGCATAAACCTGTAGGAAAAAAATCTTTATAGAAACTAGAGGTAAAGAATGAAGTATGTTAGAGATTGCTGGGAAGAATAATTGCTAGACGGATGTTTTCAAAAAAAACAGCCTGTTTTAATATTCTGAGGGTATGTAGGAGTAATGCATTTTAGAGACAAAAAAATCTCTCAACATCTTTGAAAGTCGTTTCCTTGTAAAATATATCAGGTTAGATGATTATTAATTGATGGTCCATAAGCATTTCACATTATAAGACAAAATCAACAAATAAACTTTGAGTTAGATGTATTTAAAAATTTTGAGTGACCAAATAATGCCTCTAACAGAAATTTCCCATCAGCTGTGGTTCTCATTAATAAATCTCATTAAATAAATCTGATATCTTTCAAAAAACAGAGCAACTGGAATAATCAAGTCATAGCTATGATATTCTCTTTGTGGCTTCTCACATAGAATATTAATACTTAAATTCTCTTGTAAAAACATTTTGTCTCAGTGCACCAACATTACTTTGGATATCTATTATCCTAAATGTATCCTTCAGTTATCTGCGCTGCGATTACCTGCTCTCCTGTCATCCATTTCCATAGGACTTCTGAATTTTATAAGTCACTCCTTTCATGAATCTCTGTGGTAAGACATATCATAATATTGTCAAAAGATGTTCAAACATTATTATTATTTCAAATGTCAATAAATATTGTCCTAGTAAATGATATTTTGAAATTTTGAAGTATTAAAAGTATATGAATTAACACTGAAGTCAGTAACTTGCATTCTAATTTTAATTTTTAGTAAGAAACATGCCATAAATCAAAATTAAGATATATTATATTTACCAGTAGACTTTATTTTCTAAAACTCTATAGCATTTGGAATAGTTTCATTCCTTTTACTTCTGTCCCTTTTTCTGATTTAAAGATTATTTTATTAGAGCTCTTTGTTGGAAGAAATGTCCGATGTTCCACATCTCAAGATTTCACTGACACAAAATTAAAATGCAAATTCTTCAGTTATGGTAAAGAATTATTTCTTGCCACAGCATTGATATGAAGTTTGTTTTAAAACATGAAAGATCTTTTTAGACTCCTGAAAATGGTATTCAAATTTACTGTTAGATATTCCTGATTGTGATTGAAAGTCACTTAAATTTCAGTACAGAGAGATGAAAGACATCTTGCAGAAATGAAAATGGTTGCAAGTTTAATTAAAACATTAAATTATTGTTGAAATAAAGGTCATAATCATAAAATGTAATTGAAGGGAGTACATTAGCATGTACCCTAAGGTATTCTTTCTATTTCAAAATATATATTGCATATTTGACATTTAAAGAGGAAATGGGTACCATTTTATCTGGATGGATGAACTACAATGGTTAAGAATTGTTATGCATAGTACAATATAAGAATCCAATTTTTCAAAAAATTATTTGCTTCTTGCATAGGTGCAACATACTATTTTTATGTCTCTGACTGGCAAATTTTACCTTCTTATTTATTGAACAGCAGTGGCCTGCATAGAGAGTAGGACATTGTATTGTGTCCTAAGACTTTATCTCTGTGGCAAAAGTATAAATTATACCACTGACTTCAAAGAGGAGTCTTCTCAGGCTCTGGTTAAATTTATAGTGATGTGTAGCATTTAGCACTGCATTTTCTCTCCCTTACAGCAGACTGGGAAGGCAAACAGTGCGTAGTAATAAAAAATAGAAGCAGCACGCAGAACATAGATTCATGAAACTGTTGAAGCACAGAGATAATGCTGCTGCAGGATCTCTGTCACCTCATGCCCTGAAGATTTATTTTCCTAAACAGAAAATACTCCAGATTTGAAGAATTCTGCTTCTTGACTATTCCTCCGAAGTATTCAGCAGTATTCAAATTGAGTCGATGTCTTTTAAAGTAGTCTGTATCTCTTTCACTTCCCAATATTTACTAAGCTGTTTTTTTGAAGAAGGAGAGCATATTGTCTGAAATATCTCAGAGGGCAAAATCAGGGAATCATATTTGGAAAATTTGAAGAAAGAAAGTCAGGATAGCCAAACTGGATTTCAGCAGTGATTATGCTGATAAATCAATGCAGCATGTTGAAATGCTTAATTTTATGGTTACTGAATCAGTTATCTGCCTAGATTTAAGATGACAAATTAGAAAAACATAAAAGTAGTTTCTTTGTCCAAGTAGAAAATATCCATAGTTTTCCAAAGAAAATGGCTGATGATTGATTTATTGCATCCGACAGAGTGTAATGATCAAGAAAATACACATCTCTGTGCATAGACATGCATATATAAAGAATGAAAATTTTACTGAATAGAAGTACTGCACTAAAAATACTGTATTATAAATACATGTGCACATGTATCAGTTTAATCAGTACAGTAGGTGATTTTCTTTCACTAAAGCAATTATCAACATATCCTTCAAAATGTGTCATGCATGCATCTCATACACTCAAATGTACCTACAAGAATATGAATATTTGCATACAGATTTTGAAAGAAATATCTGTTGCCTACCTAAGGGAGGGAGATAATTTTCTGAAAGTGCCTGCTTTCCTAGCTCAGTACAGATTTTCATAGCAAGCCCTAGGTCTTTAAGGATTCCTGTTGTGCTTGTTAGGTCATTAAACCAAATCTCTTTTACCATTGAGAAAGGACACATCTTCTGTTGTTGTACGGCTTTTGCCAATACAATCTTAAAGCTCACGTGTTGATTATATTTTGGGCTTGACACTTGGCTCTTATACAAGTGAATTTGAATGAACAACATACTCAGATAAGATCTTCTAAGGAGTGATGTATTTGAGAAAGTATTTTGATTTTTTTGCTTGGTATGTAAAAAAAAAATTGTTAAGTTAAATGGTTTCTGTAATTCTACGGAGTTGCTGTCAGTGATTTAAAGAACAGTTACAGAAATACATGCTCCATATAAGGGACATATATTCCATCAATTCAGAATGTATCCTTACAGTAGATAGAAATTCCTGTTAAGATAAAACTCACATGGATTGCAGGACTATCTAGCCTTTGGAAGTTCTGTGCAACTGATGAAATAATGTGATGCGTTCCAACAGCGTGTTCCTAAAAACTGTATCTATAATTTGAAGTGAAAACATGTTACTACTAATAATTAGATGACAGTTAATTCTGTCATGGGCATGTCAAAACATTTCTTTCATTTCATCCTTTGATTTGGTTTGTTTTTTAGATGTGGTAAAACTATCTGAAGTTTGTTGGTAGACTACTTTTTTTCTTTGAAGAGAACTGGGAGAAATTTTGTTAATATTGGTAATATCCGATAAAGAGAGATATATATTAAGTATGGTTTTTCTATCTTATAAACTAGGTAAGCATGTAATATTTATGAACACAGATACCCATACTTTAGTTTGTGTCCACAGCTGAGTACAAGAAACTGGATTTCCATAACAGCCAAGAGAACTAGCTATACACATTCCACCAAAGTTCTTTTGAAAATTTTTGCTAGAAATGTGTGTTATTATGAATGTAATTAATGCTACTGTGATTTTTATGGCACTAATCAAAAGAAATGTTATTAGGAAAGCCCAGTGGCATAACAAAAATTAGATAGAGACTGAACTTGATTGAAATGTATTTAGATGCATTAACACAGCCAGTAAGATGAGTACTAAGGATCTCAAACACAGAACTCAGACAGACATATTTCAGATGTTTCACAATTATTGTAGCAGGATGACTTTTATTAAATAAAAAAGACAACTCTTGCAGCTTTCTTGTTAATTTAAATAATACATAGAGTAGTCGTGTCTGCAGATACCTATTTATTCTTACCATAACTATATAAAAATAACATGTAAAATGCTACAGGTATATATTTGAAAAATACCACAGTCAAATCTACCAGTGAAACAAACAGATTTTATATGTATCTAGAATAAAAAGCCACCTTTGTTTTCTTTTGACTCTCTAGGGCCAATGAATCCGTTCAAATGGAAATTACTCCATACTTTAAAGTGAATTAGTTGTTACATGAATGTTAAAGTAAAAGCAACTGTTAGTAGAGCAAGATTTAGTCAATACTATCTGAGAATTTTGAGTGAGTATGGTAGGAGAAGCATTTGATTGCAGTTATGAGCATTTTATGGACAAATCTTAAACACACTTCTATATATGAGACATCACCTCAAAAAAAAAAAATCATAATTAAAAAAACTGGTTGTGAATATTCCTAAAAAGCAGTTCACTGCAATTGCATGGAAAGATGTTAGACTTGGCACCCTGAGCTGTTGGGATTGAATATTACTATCTGCTCATTTGAATTTAGTAGATATTCATGAGTGCTGGTTAATTCCATACTCAGTCACTACAAATTTGACACAACACGTATTCACTGAATACAAATATTACCAGGAACACAGTGTTGATCAATGCATGAGTCATACTGCAGCTTTTAGCAATAGACAATAGATTTAATCATGAACAAGGAGTCTGATCTGCATAGACAATATCGGCCTTGTTCCTCATGAACTACATGTGTAAAGAGAAGATATATCACACCTGTTCCTTTTGACAACCCTTACAGGCCTCAGTTAAGATCATTTTAATTAACCTTCGCCAAAAATTCTTTTCCTTCCTTTTACTTTCTTATATTGGTTTAAGGTCTTTGTAGCAAGTCATTTTCCACTGTGGAAGTAAAATAGGAAACGTGTATGTTATTAATAAATGATTATTAATTTCTGAAATCCTAAATCAAATGTGGAAATATCCTAAACTTTTCTGAACAAACATTAGCTTTCACTGCTGTCATGCATAGTCTCCGAACATTATCTCAGTTGCCATCTTCTTCCTCAGACAGATGTTTCCTCAAAGCCATCAGAGGATCAGTAGCAGACTGCTCACAGTGCTTATTCTCATCTGTTAGTTTATGTCAACAGTATTTCCTTAAAACGTATTGCCAGGAGAATTAGTTGGCAAAGTATACTAAAAATAAATAATAATTAAAAAAATCCCAGAGTTTAAAGCTGCTTCTGGTACAGGAGAGCTTGATTGTTTTATTTCCATTTTTGATTCTTGCAGTGAGTAGCAAGGGCTATTTGGCTGTCTCCTGCTCTACCTTTCCCTTTTTTCCACCTGTTTTCTTGGATTCAAATGTATGTCTTTATTAGCAAAAGATGTTTAATGGAAAAACAAAGATCCGTCAGAATTTCACAGAGGTAGATAGATAACAGATAATGCTGATTTGAATAACCTTAGATATTAGATATTTCTTCCATATTAGGATCTCCAAGAACCCCAGTGTACAAGTGAAATCTAGAATCTGGCTGCTTTCACAAATGTCTGTTCTCAGCAAATGAGTGAGTAGTTAACACTCCATTTACCAGAGAGAAAAATAAAGAATTAGGCCATATTTCCTATATTCTTTTGTTCAGTTGTCAAGATAGAAATTATTTTCATCAGCACTCCTAAAGAGATACATCTCTTATGTATCTCTTAAATAAAAAAAATCTCCTACATATGAGCAGAAGTATTTCTATTTGATAAAATTATTTTTTCCTTCACTTTCACAGCACCTTAAATCCATTCATTATCCCCATATCAAACAAGGCAGAGGTATTCCAGAACAGACAAGGCATGAAACTTCCAAAGAAAAATGTGTAGGTATTGTTTGCCAATTACTGACAAAATTTAACTGTAGTTTACTGCTTAGTGAAAAAGTTGTCCATAGTTAAAACAATGAAAGTTACTTGTCTATTACAAGCTATTTTCTTATACCTTTTCTGCCTTTTGTCTTGGAATCAATACTGATGAGCATGCTCATACGAATCGCAGTGGTCTCTTGGGAACTGCTGAAGCAAATGAACAAAGTTGAGGGAGATTTAGAATTTAGGGATTAGCAGGAAGAGAATCCAGAATTACTGTGACTCACTTTGGTGCGAAAAAAAAGGCTTAGAAAAACAAAAGCCATTTAGAAAATGTGAAGCATGATGAACCTCCTGATCTTTTTCATTTTGATCCCTCTTACAAGATTCTTACGTATGGTAGTTTTTTATTCTTCTCAAAAAGCATGCAGTTTAAAAGTTTTCTATTTTGAACTAGTGGCAGAGTTCTGTTCTATTTCATGTTAGATAAATGGATCGCAGTACGTAATCAGTTGCCAAATCTACCTGTTTCTTATGAAATTAGGCCAATTTCTTGAATTTGAAATGTGCGTCGTCCTTAACTAAAGAACACCAAACTTCCACTTCAGTCATGTGGATTTGAGGCATAAGAAGCAGTGTAAGGTCCTTTGCCTAGTTATGAAAGCTGAAAAGCAGTAAAAAAAAAATTAATTACAAAGAGCGGTTAGACATGTTAAGACCACTGAAACAGAAAGACAGCAAAACTTTTACTTGTTGTCCTTTAGTACTTCAAAAACGTGCTCAGAACAGAGATGGAGGCTACAATACCAAATGCGCGAATGAAAACAGGTGTGAAAAATGAAGAAGATTGCAGACCACAGGAAAAATGAGACAGTGCGGTTGTTTCATTGTGGGTTCAGTTTTGCAAGGCTTAATTTTAGGAAAATCTTGCAAGATCACGGTGGAGCATTTAATGTAATACTGAGTTCTAGAGGCTGTCAAAGAAAAAATCAGAATATCTTGAAGAGCAATGTCATTATCTCAAAATTTACAGTGATTAAATTTTTTCCCAGCTTTTTATTTTCCCTTTTCATCAGTGTTTTTTTTTCATTCTAATTGATCATTCATTTTCAGTCTGCCACTAAACAGTTTTATCAAACGAAGGCTTTGTGGCTATGTAATGAGAATGTATGCAATAAAAATGTTTTCAATTACATTTTTAAACTGCAAAATATCAGATTACTGCTCTGTGAGGATACTCCATTGAAAACTCTAAGATGAAGAGAGAGATCGTTATGTTTCTGTACTACATGATTTTGTAATATAATAGCGTAGTGTCACCTTAAACACGATTCATTGGAGCCGTTACAGTGAACCAAACTAATTTTTCATTTCTAGAGCCCTGCAGTCAATGAACCAGTTCATACAAAGAAAGACCCAGTGTAAACAGTCTTTCTTTATTTCAATTGCTTCTAGAATTTTTAGATGATAAAAACAAAAATAATTCAAAAAATTTGATCTTCTTTTCACTCTCTGTGATTTAATTAGTTCTTTTATTTCTCCTAATTGTGGTTATATTCATAAGTGATAGCTTTTTCATTTTTTGGTTCTCATTCACTAGCAAACATGGGATTGATAGAGGACCAAATGAGTTGCAAGAGTTTTGCTCCTTGTTTTATAATTCTCATCACACCTCTGAGAAATTAGAGCGACAGGGTAATTAAGTTCTATTTGCAAAGTAGATTAGGTTTTAGAGAAAACAATGGGACAGAAGTGCTAACCTATTTAGTCATTTTTAGAAAGCATACCCTAATCTCTATTCCTTATTTATGAATTCAGCTTTTCTTAACCATGGTGATTACAGATTTTTCGAGACGTATATATCTAGCACAAATCACAGTGGCACAACATACTGAGGCCTAGAATTACACTGAAGAGACATACACACACCTGGTAGCATAAGCCTGAGTATAAATGTATTCTGGTTTCTGTTTGTTTACTGAAAAGATACTCACAATACCAAACAGAAAATCTCTCTCTTATTTGGTTCCTAGGAAGTTTATAAAAATTGGATGATATGTATGTTCTGATAAAGTTTTTATAACTTTATAGATGTTGGGTTTTATAAACTCAAAACCTTTCCATTCAGCATTAATTTTACCTACCTAACTGCTGAACAACACATACCTGTTAATAAAATTTTTCAGAGCAACACAACTGAGCATTTTCTACATGCTGTAAAAATGACTTACAGGTAGATTAATGCATGAGAGTAAAATAAGTGTGTCTCAACTAATAATTTAATGCTCTGGGGTTGCTCTTCTTAGGTGCCAAATTCCTTCATCTTTATAGTTCAGTGTCATGTCATGCGCAGTACAATGTAACACTGGAAATAATTTAAAGTTATTTCCTTCCCAATGGAATCAAGGTGGAAGCCCTATCCTGCAACACCATCTAGAGTGCCCCAGTTACAGGGTGGACGTCAGGTCTTCCAACAGTTTGTTCTCTGGGCATGAATGCAGTCCTGTCAATACTGAAAGTCTTGTGTGTACTACTGGTTTTAGATGGTCAGAAATTGCTCATGGCTCGCAATCAAGTGAATTTCACTGCCAGTAAACAAGCATTGTGATTATGGTTCCAAAATGGAACTCCTGTCCAGAGTGGACAGGTCATTTAAAAGGTCCTGTAAAATTCATTCTAGGTTTGGAGTAGATATTATGTGTGATGATATACTTTCAGCTGAACAGATACTTAACCACAGAGCCCAATTACTTAAGTGTCCCACAGACAGAGGGAATTTCACCTTTCAAGCATTAGCTTAATGTAATTTTCAAGAGCATATTTTAGTTTTTACAAGTTTTTGTGATATCACAGAACACTATATTCCTGCTGACAGATGGAGTGGATGTTTTACCAGAATTAAATTAACTTTTAAGGGCAAATCTGTTTCCTTCTATGTTTTACAGACTGTATTCTTATAGTTCTAAATTTAAAGGGATATTAAAATATTGAATGTTTGTTTGCTGGGGGAGCAAAGCAGAATGTCTGGTGCTTGTTGTGGAAGGTGAGACATTTTGAACAAACACTTTTCTGTGTTCCTAATTGCTTTCCTATTCTTTTTAAATGATTACAGAAATACCTTGTTCTTGAGATCTGTGTCTTTCCCGTCTTGAAGCCTTCTCTGCCTTAAAAGAATGCAATTTCCAGTCTGGAATTTTGACTATGCACTCAATCTTTTTAACTGAGATCTTCATGGCACTCCATAAACAATAGATAAGCAATACCCTAGCATTAAGATGACTAGTTGCAGTGCTATATGTGCAAGAACACATAATTTTTCTAATCAGCTGCTGTAATCAGACCTGTTAATACATTCATATCCATGATAGACCTCCTAAGACCAGAACATACAGTTATAAATGTCTCGTTTGCCCTAGGAATGATATGACTTTCTTTCAGGCTGTTTAGGGCAAAGAAGTCAGGTAGCAGGGATTCTGATAACAGGAGTGCATACATGCCTTAAAAGTAATCCTAAAAAGTAGTATTGCTGTAGTATTTACTAAAGACTAAAATTAATGATCTATATCAATTAAATCATATGGATTTAGTGATTCACTCAGTAATTGTCAAATGTGTAGGAGATGGACAGAAATTGAAACCGGGTACTTCTGGCAGTCCCCTTCCCAACCAGGCATCCCTTGTCAGTCAATCCAGCAGTTAGGCATGCTCCTTCAAAAAAGAAAAGAAAAGAAAAGAAAGAAAAGAAAGAGGAAAGGAAGGGAGGGAGGGGCTTGACTGTAACTATGTAATTCCAATGATTGGAAGAGATGGAGAATTTTATCGATCTACACATAGGTACTTGAAGGGAAGGCAGAATGGGTTCAAAGAAGATGGAGCCAGGCTTTCTTCAGCTGTTCCCAGTGCCTGGACAGGAGGCAATGGACACAAACTGGAACACAGGAGGTTCCCTCTGAAAACCAGGAATCACTTTCATGCTGTGCGTGTGCTGGAGAACTGGCATGGGCTGCCCAGAGGCTGTGGAATCTCCTCCTTGGAGATCTTCAGAAACCTCCTGAATGTGGGCCTGGGCAGCTGCTTTGAGTGGCCCTGCTGGAGCAGGGATTGGAGAAGATGTCCTCTGGAGTATACTTTGGCATCCTGCTGTACATTAGGCCCTCTCCTGTGGCTGAGCTTTTTCTTAGAGAATAAAACAAGGCATGCCCAGTAACTCTGAGTCTGACAGAGCAGAGAACAGATTATGTTATGTCAGCATTACCCTTCTGATTTACATCAGTGTCAACACTAAAAGCAACCTGGCTCTGAATTGTCCTGAAAGTGGAGGGATTTTTTTTTTCCTTTATTTCTTCAACCTGTAACATGCTGTTAAGCTAAGCAGGAGCCGTTTTCCCCATGAAGTATATCACTATCACGTTTTTATGTTTTTCATCAGAGAAAAACCTAAAAAATATTTGTTCTGCTGAAAGAAAGTTAAAAAACTGAAAATATAAACAGCAA
This sequence comes from Penelope pileata, assembly GCA_013396635.1. NCBI lineage: Eukaryota > Metazoa > Chordata > Aves > Galliformes > Cracidae > Penelope > Penelope pileata. The sequence goes on from WBMW01002611.1 coordinate 57,732, forward strand.
ATATGCAATAGTGAGCTTCAAATAGGGGACAGAAGAACACCACAGAAAGAGCTGGAAGGCCTAGGATAAGGAAAAATGAGAAAAAATAAATGAGGAAAAATAAAGGAAAAAAAAAAGTAGACCGAATATAATTTGGAGGGTTGGTTTTTTTGTTTTTTTTTGGGGGGGGGGAGGGGGATTAGGTTATTTCAATTTTCACTTGGGTCTTAGGAACACCTGGAATATGGTGTCCATTGTATATTTTTAAATTAGGGGAGTAAAGAGAATTCCTTTGAGAATAGTGTTATCCATGTGAATTCAGACTTTGAATATATAAGAGAAAACAAATTGAGAGTTTGCAATGCACAAAATATCATGGACCTAGATGGACATCCATTTCATTTCATATAAAGAGCACTTTACACTTTAAATATGTGGGTGTTTGCCAGTGATTGAAATAGAAATGCTACAATAGCCCATTTGAATGAGATTTAAAATTAAAAACAGATAATAATGGAAATTTTGTAAGCCAGTGTGCCAAAGCAGCAAGGAAATGCTTTCTGGAGCACAGGAAGTTCTACATCAACATGTGCAAGAACTCCTTCACGGTGCGGGTGACGGAGCCCTGGCACAGGCTGCCCAGGGAGGTGTGGAGTCTCCTTCCCTGGAGATATTCCAGACCTGCCTGGATGCCCACCTGTGCAACCTGCTGTAGGGAACTGCTCTGGCAGGGGGGTTGGACTCGATGATCTCTCGAGGTCCCTTCCAACCCCTGCAATTCTGTGATTCTGTGAAAGGAAATCGTACATGTGCAAAGATACTTACAATTATACGTACAAATCAAGTAAAAATGTGCATGATTGCTCTGACCTTCAATTCATTACTTTTGTAATTACCTTCTTATTTCTCAATGCAAAATAACTGTGTTTTAATTATATTTATGCAAAAAATGCATCCAAGTTTGGATAAACACTCTTGAATAAATTAGAAACCCAGTGAAAACCAGACTACATAAACACTGTCAAAAGACGTATTTTTCAGAGTTGCTCTGATCTTGCCACCAACTATAAGTTAAACATTATATTTGATTATAATATTTTATGTAGAGCAGTAGTTTGACATGTTGCATGCAGGAGAGAACAGAAACCTTGTAGCATGGCATTTCCTATTATTATAGATGAACCTTTGCAAAAAGAAATTATTGCATTTTTCATAACTTTACATTTAGTTGATGTAGCTATAATTCAATGAGAGAAACAATCTTTAAGTCCTCTGTGTCTGTGATAAAGGATTGTGTGTATGCGTATGTGCAGATATCTCATGGATAAAACCCATAATTTCTGAAGGATTTTATGTGGTTTTTGTAAAGTCTTTTCTTAAAAAGATCCTGAATTTGAAATCTTTACAGTGTCACATCACTTTATGATGCATGTTGCATGCTGAAACAATTCTAGCAAGTATATGAGCACACAGATAGGTAAAGATCAATAGCAGCATTGGGCTATCACTGTAATCTCTGCCATCAGAGAACCCTACAGCATGTGAAGGGATGGATCTATGATACAATATGTCAGACATTATGCATGTGGTTTTATAAGGGGTGCCAATACAGCTTTTGTCTCCTTACCTTGTCTCTAACATTCCAAATGTAAATAGCACTCCTGCTGCTTCTAAACCACAATTAAAGTGCTGCTACTACAATTAGAACAGCAAGAACTGCTACTCCTAGTACTGCTGGTACGAGGCAACTGTTTCCATGGTTTACCAGGTACATTGTAAGTTACTGGGTAACTTGCTTCATAGTTCAATTACAGAATTCCTGTTCTCTACTTTTAATGGTGTTTGGACTATTAAGCACAAAGTTAACATGCTGGTTGCAGCTTCCAGCTGTATTGCTTTTTAAAGCCTTATATGACTGAACATGCAGTGCAGGCATTTGGGAGAACAGTACAGCTACATGCAAGTATACCTGTTTTTTCAAGGCTGACAGTTCCCATTCATTCCTTTTTTTAATCATGAGAAACACAAAAATGTAAAAATATCCTATTTGTAATTAATTACTTAGAATTCCAGATTATATCACAAAAATGTAAAAATATCCTATTTGTAATTAATTACTAAGAATTCCAGATTATATCACTCTTGTCCTATGATCTGATTAGTGAGTAGAATATAAATTAAGCCTATTTATTTGACTTTAAAACCCTGTCATTTTTAGATGAGATGCTATGTGGTCTGCAGGCCCCCACAGTAAATGAAGATGTGTCTGCATTTTATCAGCTGTATACCATTCTCTGATTGACTGGACATAGCCATTCAGTATTTCAGTGAGATTTGGGCATGGTCAAGGATGACAGTGAATGGTACATGGGAGCTCAGGGCTGCTGCAAATCCCCACCTGTGCTGATGCTGTGGGGGGAGGCACACACAGCCCAGCCAGGAATTCCTGGTGAGGAGATGCTTCCATCAGCTTCCTGGCTCCCTGGCTGGAAGCTGTCCAGCTGTTTTTTCAGAGGCCTTGAATGAAATATTCCCAGAATCACAGAGAGGTTTTGTTTCTGAAGAAACTGAGTCACTGTAGAGAAAATGTACGCTGTAAGAGGACCAAGGACAGAGATGTTGTTTGACCATGAAGGCGTGAGCTCTGAGACAAAGTGCTGGCAATTTGTCAGCTTTGTTCAGCGTCTGAGTTCCCACTGCATCTGTATTACCAATTGAATAGTCACTTTTTGTAGTAAGTCTTCTCAAACATATGACACTGGTTGTTAATCACAGCTAGCCTAATAAGCAAAATGCTGTACAGTGTGAAATAAACATTCCTGGTGATTTGCATTGTTGGTTTTTTTTTTGGACTCGATAGTCTCCCTTCTGACAGCAGTATTCTGCAACTCTGATCAACTGGACAGTAACTTGTGCTGTGCAGCTGCTACTTTCCTCACATTCAGTAGCCATTGCCTTTGCCTTACACTCAGTGTAGAGCTGACAGCCTCATAAACCTGAAGCAAAGGTCTTTTGAGACAAAATTACACATTACAATCACACATTCTCAACATAAATGTTCATGGTGTCATTTTGTAGTGGAGCTGGCATCTTCTAGGAAACTAAGTGATATTTTTCCTCAGCTATATCCACGTCTCTGTATTTTTGCAAATCTTCCATGACTCTGACACCCATTTCCACTCAGTGCAAGTAATCTTATTTTCAGTTTATTTCATCTTATTTTCATCTTATTTCAGTTAAATAAAATGGCAGTAAGTGTCAACCCATGCTTCACTGATGACATCTTATAATTTTGCAAAGCTAAATACAGGTTGGTGTTTCATTCCACTGCAAACTTTGCAGGCTATTTATTATTTTGACACCATATTCTACCAGTCTATTGGGAAAGGGGATAACAAACTACAGCTCCCACATGTAAATCCGTATTTCACAGCAAACTTCTTCTTAAACAGTGGACAACAGATTGGCATTACTAATGTTTGATATGTCTAGTGAGAACAGATGTGATGCACATGATCACCTGTTTCCCTCTATTTTCTTCTTCAAAGGAATTGGAATAAGAGTTTAAAGCACATAGATGTATGTAAATCACTCTGAAAGTAATGCCTCCCATTTATTTCCATGGAAACTACAACAGATACAAAGAGCACAATAACACTGTTTGACAGAGCACGCTCTCAGCTACAAAACGCCATTTTTCAACACAGTCACCACCATTAGCTGTGCAATTTTGTCAGTGATNGTACATTTGTCTTAACTGTAAACACATGCATGTGTAAGGCATTTGACTTTGCTATGTCAGCACCCTGGATTGCTTTTATGAACTTGGCCTTCATTTTTGGCAAATGCAGTAAGCCTTGGCAGCTTCCTACATATCCTTGGCCACCTGAGCCCTCAGTACAAAGTTATCTCCTGCTCTTCTCTTCAATTTTTTCAGCTCTCAGATGCCTTTTTTGTACCACTATAATGTTTTCAAGCCCTCTAGGAATCATTGTCCTTTAAGCAAAATCTCCGCTCCCCTCTGGAGGAAGTGAAAGCTTCTTACTGATTGATTGCATAGGCTGGAAAATTACTCTTCTGGCGTTGCTGTGCTAATAATCTGAATTACTTTCTGCAGGATATTATCCTGGAAGCATAGTTTCAGCAGTCATTGTCCATCTTTTGGATAAGACCAGAAAAGAATTCTAATCCGATTTTCTCTCTCTGAACTTGTCCTGATATGTGCCGCCAAATGCCTGTGAGAAGTCTGTCTGAAATCCTTAAGTCTCTTCCAGGTTTCTATTCATTTTGCAAATCACAATTGCAATTGGAAAACAAAAGCAAGATGATGAAAACTACAAGAGCCCCTCTCCCTTTTGAGGTGGTGTTTGCCAGGCAGGTTTTGGCAATGGCAGCAGGTGGAACTCTCAGAAGGAGAGACGTTCAACTTTGTGCATCGAGTCTGCTCCTGCTCCTCAGTCTGAGTGTACTCAAATTCATTTGATATAATAGTCATGATATTTAAGCCAGTGGCCTCCACTTTTGGTCATACTATTGTGAAAGCAGTGTGCTGGTTTCTTCCTTGAAGGCAAATAACAGTATTTTAAATCTGACCAACTAGGATTCCATTTTTCCAGCTTTTCAAAATTATCACCTCATCTTCAAAGGATATATTCTCTAAGATTTTGGCAAAAAAATGGGCACAAATGTCCTACAAATTTGTCATTCACAGAATCTTTACACCCCTTACCCAGAGAAGTGGCTATTCAAGATTTGACCTTAAACATCAGTAAAATTTGCTTACACTTTTATCACCTTTGAAATTACAGGCTTGACTGCTGTTAAGCTGCTGAAAGAGTTTATGTTATTTTCTTTTTTCTCAGTCCAAAATATGACTGACATAGACATTGAAATTTTCTGTGGCAGTATTTCAAGCCAGGCAGGGTTCTGGATTAAACTAAAAACATATAAAAGAGTCTTTGAGTGTAGCCTGAAGTTTCAATAAAACAAATTTGAACAACAAGGTTATTTAAAGCAGAAAATATTAATCTTAACCAGGTAAAATGGGACATAAATTTGCAAACAAGTCTCTAATTTCACCTTTTAAACTTGCAGATGGGGTGTGCTCCATAAATACTTTGCTGTTCACCATCAGAATTCTTCAAATGATGGAAAAGTATTTGTTTCATCTTCTTAGTTATTTCTCTTTTAATTATATTTGTCAGTGTGTTGTATCTGTGTGTCTGTGCATAGATACACATTTATTTATATAAGTATGTAACAGTTCTGTTACAGGACCATGCAAAAGTTTTCTTTTACCTTTATGACTTTGGGGAATTTGTATGTAAGCATCACTTGACAGGTATACTCAGTAGATATGTTTTTTAACTAACATAAGGAAAAGGAGCAGGACTTTAAGTTCCTGCTGCAAAGCAGTTAAGTGGTTTTACCAAACTTTTTTGAACGGACATGGTTTTATAATGGATTTTGGCCTAGAAGTCAACGTGAAGATACTGCAAGTGCACATCATTTTTTTCATAGAATCATAGAATCATAGAAACACTAGGTTGGAAAGGACCTACAAGATCATCTAGTCCAACCGTCCTCCTATCACCATCCCTACCCACTCAGCTACTAAATCCTGTCCCTTAGCACCTCATCCAGACGCTTCTTGAACAGCNCTGGGCACACTGTTGGCTCATGTTCAGCCGAGCATCAACCAACACCCCCAGGTCCTTTTCCTCTGTGCAGTCTTCAAGCCAATCTGCCCCAAGCCTTTAGCGTTGCATGGGGTTATTGCGGCCAAAGTGCAGGACCCGGCACTTGGCCTTATTGAACCTCATCCCATTGGCCTCAGCCCAGCTATCCAGCCTGTCCAGATCCCTCTGAAGGGCCTCCCTACCCTCAGGCAGATTGACACATCCTCCCAACTTGGTGTCATCTGCAAACTTACTGAGGGTACACTCAATCCCCTCATCTAGGTCATCAATAAAGATATTAAACAAGATGGGCCCCAGTACCAACCCCTGGGGGACACCACTCGTTACGGGACGCCAGCTGGACTTGACTCCATTAACCACAAACTTCTTCTAATTACTTCTTCTAAGTACTAAAGGAAATGTGTAATGGAAGGTGCAGCCTATCTAGTTTCACATTCCCTCAGGTGCTGTGATTCTTTCTATTGTTTGTCTTTCTATTATTGTTCTAATGTTTGGTTTCACTGCTGAAAATCAGTAATGCCTCCTCCGTGACCTGAGCCACTGTGTATAGCTAAGCTACCAGATGGTGTTATTACAGAGAAGAGTCAGAATCAGTGTAACTTGGGAATCTCTGCATTGCTGCATGTTACATACTGCTCTGAAGTGTTGCAGTTAAAACTTTAAAAATAATACTGAAAGAATAATGAAATAACTATTAAGAGGCCAATTGCATTTGATCATCATGCAAATCACAAACATGTCTGCACCGTTTTGCTTATGTAGTTTCTTTGTAGTAAATATGTCATGGAAGAATGGGATAAGACAGCTTGTGTCAGCTTTGTTGGGAGGTTAAAAGCTTTCTTGTCAGAGGTGGGCAAAATGATGGATGCACAACTAAACTTTGACAGCTATGCTCTGGACTTGCGTTTAGCTCTGAAGTCTGCTCTTTTTATTTCAGATTTGCAGAAGGACTTGTCTAATTCTTTTTATTGTATTATCTGGTCTAACAGATGTTACCTTCATGCTTTGTCTTCACTACATCCTTTAGACCAGTATAGCTGCAGTGAAGAAGCCTTGGAGGAACAACTGAACCTATAATTTTAACAATTTGCAATATGGTAACTCTTTTTTTGTTCTCTTCCCATGATAATAACAGGCTCTGTAATTCTACTTGTGAGATTCTGAAATGAATTAAATGACTGTGTAACTCTTCAAATGCAGATTCTGGCTTGCTCAACAATGCTTGATATAAGTATACCTAATATATAAATACTTCATAAGCTGATTTTAACAAGTGTGTAAGTGTTTCTTTATATGAGTATTTAAGTGGAAAGCTAGGGTTTCAGAATAAGATTTCTGACATTTTTATTCAAATGTGAATTCATTGGCAGTATTCATAGAATAAGGATTTGCCCCTGAACAAGAGTTGTAAAATTAAGCTAAACTGTTCCTGATAACTGACAAATTATCTTTAACAACAGCATTCCCTTCCAAAAAATACTCTGAAGAACAAACTACTCGTTCCCCCTTCTAAAGCTCCTCTTCTGAATTAATCCAGTTAGGATTGGTCATAGTTACTACTCAGGTCACGTTAAGGCGATGAAAATGGGAACAAGCTTGTGTAAGAAAATGGAATAAAAGTAACTACTGTCACAACAAAAGATTTAACCAACAACAAAGTCAAGGGTAGTATATCCAAATAATCAACTCAGAAAGGCACTATTTTGCACTACACTGAGATAAATTTCTCACTAGAATGGGCAAAACAGTCAGCTGCCTTGGTATAAATGATCTATGGCATCTGTGTTACTGATGGGACTGAACATCCAGTCCAGCTTTTTTTATGCTGAGGCAACAAACTGAAGCCAAAGCACCTGAGTCAAAATATGGCCACCTGCCTGCACCAAAAAGAGTAATGGATCAATGGTTTCTTTTATTTGGTGTATTCAAAAGATTTAATTTTATGTATAATTCAGTGCAATTTAGATGCACGTGTCCTATTTTTGTCTGCAAATACCTACTGCTCAGATATTCTCAGGACTGCTGGGAGAGCACAGGCTGCAGAGCCTTCTGCTGAGCCCTGTGAGTTTGTGCTACCTGCAATTCCACTGCAACACTGGTCCAGGCTGTACATTTTCTCACTTAGTGTGACAGTATTGGTGTAATTGCCAAAGACTGTGAGTAATTGAATCAATAACAAAGTAGTTACTTCACTGTCATTGCACGATGACCATTGTGAGGCCTCATATTCTTTTTCTTTCCATGTTAAAACTGCCCCAGGCTTAACATTGTACTGTATGATCACTTCTACTGAGTGCTCACCACAAGCTGAGTTTAAAAGCAGTAAGACCTTTTTAAGAGATTAAATAAATAGCATGTGTTTGGAGGACGGAAGATGAAACTAACAAGAAAACTGAGCTCTCTGGTTTAAGATCAGACTATTGGCAGAGACAGTTTCTAAAGATTGTTCTTCTTTCCTGAGATCAGTCATTTCAAATATGAATGCCTTTCAAATAAAATGCACAAAGGCTTCCTTTGTCCCTACAGGCCGGTCAGTCTCACCTCTGTGCCTGGCAAGATCATGGAGCAGATCCTCCTGAAGGCTCTACTAAGGCACATGGAAAATCGAGAGGAGGTGATTGGCGGCAACCAACATGGCTTCACCAAGGGCAAATCGTGCCTGACAAACCTGGTGGCCTTCTATGATGGAGTCACAGCAACAGTGGATAAAGGGAGGGCAACCGACGTCATCTACCTGGACTTGTGCAAGGCGTTTGACACTGTCCTGCATGGCGTCCTGGTTGATAAACTGGATAAATATGGGTTTGATGGACGAACCACTCGCTGGATAAGGAACTGGCTGGATGGCCGCACTCAGAGAGTGGCGGTCAATGGCTCAGTGTCTGAATGGAGACCAGTGACGAGTGGTGTTCCTCAGGGATCGGTACTGGGACCAGTGCTGTTTAACATCTTTGTCGGTGACATGGACAGTGGGATCGAATGCACCCTCAGCAAGTTTGCAGATGATGCCAAGCTGTGTGGTGCAGTCGACACGCCAGAGGGAAGGGATGCCATCCAGAGGGACCTGGACAGGCTTGAGAGGTGGGCCCATGCCAACCTCATGAAGTTCAACAAAGCCAAGTGCAAGGTCCTGCACCTGGGTCGGAGCAATCCCAAGTACACATACAGGCTGGGCGGAGAATGGCTTGAGAGTAGCCCTGAGGAGAGGGACTTGGGGGTGTGTGTTGACGAGAAACTCAACATGAGCCGGCAGTGTGCGCTTGCAGCCCAGAAGGCCAACCGCATCCTGGGCTGCATCAAGAGAAGTGTGGCCAGCAGGTCGAGGGAGGTGATTCTGCCCCTCTACTCTGCTCTCGTGAGACCTCACCTGGAGTATTGTGTCCAGTTCTGGGGCCCCCAACACAAGAAGGATGTGGAGCTGTTGGAGCGGGTCCAGAGGAGGCCACGAGGATGCTCAGAGGGCTGGAGCACCTCCCCTACGAGGACAGGCTGAGAGAGTTAGGACTCTTCAGCCTGGAGAAGAGAAGGCTGCGGGGGGACCTGATAGCAGCCTTCCAGGACCTGAAGGGGCCTACAGGAAAGCTGGGGAGGGGCTTTTTACTAGGATAGATAATGACAGAACAAGGGGTAATGGTTATAAACTGGAAGAGGGTAGATTTAGGCTGGATATAAGGAAGAAATTCTTCCCTGTGAGGGTGGTGAGACACTGGAACAGGTTGCCCAGGGAAGTCGTTGATGCCCCCTCCCTGGAAGTATTCAAGGCCAGGCTGGATGGGGCTTTGGGCAACCTGGTGTGGTGGGAGGTGTCCTTGCCCATGGCAGGGGGGGTGGAAGAAGATGATCTCTAAGGTCCCTTCCAACCTGAACCATTCTATGATTCTATGATTCTATGATTCCTGGTAAACGAACAAAAAATAAACTTAAATTTTAGATCCTCGTGCACTGTATACTTCTTTTGAGAAATGAAATCTTCAGTGATTCACCTGCCAGGTCCTTTCCTTTGAGCTTGTTTAGGTAAATTGGCTTTGCATAATGAAATTTTCATTGCTTCTGGAAATAAGCAGAATAATAAATTTCAAAAAGCATTTACTACGTGAGAATTGCTCCATTTCTAGTTACAGGCTGTATCTATGGAATAGCATTACTAACTCAGTAAACATCAGATAAACAGCGATAACCTTTTAAGGGAATATAGCTTAATGTCATAAATAAGAAAGAGATAAATAATTCACAATTTCTTTCATTTCAGAGATGTAATTGTATCCCAGATTATTAATTTCTAAGGAAAAAAGTAAATGATTTTTTGTCTTTTTGTTTTCACCTTGAAATTCTTGATTATATTTTTTTACTGTTTGTATAATATTTACAGATATGTACAGCAAATATAAATAGAGTTTACAGTTCTGAGTAGCCCTGTCAAGTCAGTGTTCATTTTCACCTATTCATGTATATACAAAAATATTTGACACAATGTGGCAGAGGAAAAAACAGGAAGCCACAAATGTCTTACTGGAATAAACCTGCCCCAAATAATCTTATTCGCTATCTTCCACCTCACAGAAATGATCTCCCAGAAAGAGTGAATAGATGGTTAGACTAAGCATTGTTATATTAAGTAGGAGGATTTTTTTCCCTCCAAATATCAAATTTTCTTCTTAAGAGTTTACGATTGATTGTTCCCTTGTTAAAACATACCAATGTTTTAATCTAGTTGGAAGAATCTCTGCATAAGCAGAAACCACACTTTAGTGGAGTACAAGCTAAGTTGCAAAGCTGCCTGTATCTCTGGGCTTCTCCTCTCCAGGGGTGATGCCAAGTTAGCAGAGCTGTGTCCCATGAGCAGCAAACCACTAGAGAGGAGAGTGCTGTGATGAAACAACATAATGGTTTAAAAATACCATAGCTTCTCACTTTGAGCTGCTTTAAGGGATGTATTGTGCACAGTTGTATTTTATGTATGTGGCACTGTTCCTGTGCCACTGGTCTGGATCCCCAGTGAAAAAATGCAGCAGCCCTGAATGCTTCAAAACTGCAAAGTACTGGCATTAATGAAGCTCAGTTCTGCACAAAGTTCTGCCTCCTATTACGCATCTACAGAAAAAAAAAGAAAAAAGAAAAAAAAAAGAATGCCTCTACGAACACCACCCTTCAGCATGAAGTCTAAATAATTAATGAGAAGCAGGAGACTCAGTTTCTCTTTAAGTGCAAAATTTATTGAGGATGTAACTGTTGTACTTAGGGCTCATGCATGCACTGGGTTCTGTTTGTTACTGTCTAGGTCACAGAACTGATTTTCCCTGGAAAATTGAATTACATTGCATAAGTGAATTTGTTATGCAAAATAATTATTCTGGATATACTCTTGGCTACAGAAGTAGAGCACAGCTGGCATTATTTCTCATTCTCTTTTTTAGGCTTTTTTGCTACATGATAGTTACTATTTGGCAAATTTCAAATGAGAAACCGAATATCAAATTTATGGTAAAAGCTCATCTGACACCCTCAGAAACAGGCACTTGCTGCAATCCTATGCTGAAATGCCAAAGAAATGTCCAAGTCATTCATTTTAAATTTACTTTACTCTAAATGCCTGTTGCTTAAAGCTAGAAGAACAGGTACACAGACACATTTCTTACGTATTCTGTACTTGAATACAAAATTCTCTTAAAGACACTGTGGGTGGGACTCAGGTATATGTTCATATGTATGTTCATAATCACCTTGCATCATTTGAGGTGCTTTACAGCGTCCAAGAGGCCAGCACAGAGCTAGAAGGTTTAACACACACACACGCACAAAAA
>WBMW01002611.1:69222-89662 GCA_013396635.1 Penelope pileata
AAAGATGTCCTCTGTTGAGGAAGAAGCCAGAGACCAGGCAGGATGCTGCAAGCATTGTAAAAGTCCCCCATAACATGTCACGTGTTACACCTTCCTAAGATAAATTTTGTCCAGCTTTTCTTTCTTCAGTGTCTTCAAGTAAAGTTCAGCAGTATGTCAGAGGCTAGCCTCTTCCGGATCAAGCAAGGATTCCTACAGGTTAGAAAAAAGTACATTGAATTGCACTTGAAAGGCATAAAATGGGAATCCACAGCAGGAAAGAGTACCTTACAGATAGGAGGTCAGAGAGAAATGTTCAATTTGTTTCTTGGTAGCAGAAGGACAAATGTAAGATGAGAACTGTTTAGTTCAGGTGATGCTAACCGGGTGCTGCTTTCTCCAGCTAGTGCTTTATTTTCCTTCTAAGTATTGCTACTCTCATGGTTTAAATACTTTAACCCTAATATCCATAACTTCTACTTTAACTGCTTACTGAGAGTCAGACCCATTTCTGCGCTGATTGATAAATTCTTTGTTTTCTTTTTCTTGTCCAAAACATCGAAATAACTTTGGTGCATATTTCCCATCAAGAATGTTTCAATGAGGTCTCATGATTTTTTAATTCATCCTACCTTCCTTACCGCACTGTGGCTGTCTTTCAGTATCTTGTCTAGGTCATGCTGGTTTTTACCTGTATACAGCTTTTATCATTCTTCCTCAGACCCAGTGAAATTTTACATATTAAGCCAGTGACCTGATGCTCAAATACACTTTTCCTCTTTTTTAAGAGATATTTCTCACAGAAAACTAAGAGGGAGCCAGTGCCCTCTGACGACTCAACATGCACAGATACCAGCTTGTGTTCAGGGTGCACCTCTTCGTGCTGGAGTCTCTCTTGCTGAATAACGAGGCTGAAAAGAACATCATCACATCTGCAGGATTTTCATCCTTTACCTGAGGATAGAATAGGCACGTATGATCTGATAAGACTTACTCCTTGGTCCATGTGGATAAGTATTACTTGTAGCATCCAGAAATATTAGCTTTCTGTGCATATATTTACAAACAAAACTACTCTTTCATCAGGGCTGTGAGGGAGGCTTCTCAAGATAACTGCCATTTCAGATCACACTCTTTTCCCAAGCCAGATGTTATAATGCATATTCAGCAAGTTCTTTTTCCTGCCTCTCATCCTTCCAAGAACTGTAATACCTTTGTTGAGACCTGCACACCAACACTTATTTCATTCGGGTGTTCGGGCCTGTATCTGGAAGTCCCATCCCTGTCTGTGCTTCCACATTTCTTGACCACATATCTGGCACTAGCAGAACACCTGTATCTCTCTTGCTTCCTGATACACTGCTTGCTATCTCTGCTAGCTCCTTAAATGCCGAACTAGGCATGTACATATACACTGCATAAAGTGAATGACTTGCTCTGCCTTCCACGGGATTGCTTCCTTCCTACAGCAGCTTTTTCTCTGAACAGTATTTCTTTCCTTCCTGCAATGAACATCCCTATATTCCTTAATTACAGTTTCAATACTTCGATACCATGTAAATTATTTGAAAACAAACAAAACATTAATTTTCTCCCAGTAGTCTTTGGTTCAGAATCTATGGGCATGGCTGTTGTTCTGCCAATAGTACAGGTAAGATTATATGGGTTACAGTGAATTTTCTCCCAGAAAAAGTGAAAATAGGATGAAGTATCTCATATTGGTGAGCAAGAACTCATCCACTTGGCAAAATCTCATTCTGCTTGTTGGCTCTTCGTAATATTTATCTTACTTCTTACAGCTGAATGTTATCTAATACGCAATGATTTAAAGAAAATACTGCCAGTCAACTATTTGATGTATTAGAATAATTCATATGAACCAAACAAAAATAATTTGTGCTAGACACTCCACAAATGTAGATGAAATTCAGTGTTTCTGAAGGACTGAACTGGTACTGCCCTTACACAGACAAAAATATCTATAAAAATATCTATCACTGCATATGCATGTATAACTGCAGCAGTATATTTTTTATAAGCCTGCTTGAGGAATCTTGATGCTTTCTAAAATAATGAACCTAATTAGAATAATTCCTACTTCATGGGAAATGCCTGAATTAGTGTTTACTGAATGACATCTTCTTGCTATAGAAGAGTATGAAAGCAAAACACCAGCAGTAGAGCTGTGCATTACAACCGTGCTCATACTTCATCTCTTTTCTCCCCAGGTTGAAGGAGATGTAGCATTATAAACTTCTGTTACGTTTTTGTGTAAGTAGACATGACTGAGTGATGCAGTTTAGGAAAGTTCTTATTGTTAGGGGTTATTAACAGATTACTGCTGTTTTCTACAAGCAAGATGTTTAACACGATGACTACTTCTGCTGTATAGTATATATCTGAACTCTGTAAGTGCTCATAGAAAACAGTAATGTTATTTTCCTATGACTGATCAATGAGACTTTCCTGACTACAGGTCCAGTGTATCTTATGCACCCACTGAAAATCAGCACCAATTCATACTTTGTTTTGTTCAATAGTCATGTGAAAATTGTTCAGAGGAACTGAACATTTAGATAGAGGGTTTTCTAAAAATTAACAGAAATTCTAGACCTTTTCATTTCCTACATATTGTAAGTAGTGAATTTCTTCTGAAAATGTGCTGTTAGCTCTTACTGCCTAATGAATTAGTTGCATCAAGTAGGAAAGATTATTTTAAAGTATGCCATATTTTAAACGCAATGGTTATGAGCCATTTCCAGTTTCTTTCCAAGATTGATTTTAAATATTTTATCTGTGATATGAGATCTTAAATACTGAAGATATTGGGTGTCCATGAACCTTTTAGAAGAGAAAACAGTTCTTGTGGATTTACAGTGTGTATTATTAAGCTGTATTAAAATGGGAAAAGCCTCTCCAATCACAGCACTGCGTGGGAGCACAGAAGTGACTTTGATGAGGACCTGCAATAGTGAGGTCTGGAAGGAAGTACGAGAAAAAAAAACAGGACAAGAAGCACAAATGAAATAAAACAAAAAAAAGTAGGAAGCTGGCTAGAATATTGATAAAGGGATTCCTGTTTCATCTAGCCACCACTCTCAGCAGTAAGTCTATCTTGGCAGCTGAGTGGTATAGATTACAGAGCTTTCTGTGTAACTGTCAAGGTGAAGGATTCGAAGTAGAAATGAAGCGTTTCAATCAGATAGGCAAGTTCTGTTTCTAGGGAGCGATATTAGCTGCAAGGCCTTTTTGAGTACAAGGCCTTTCTTTCGGTTAGGTGGATCTAGATCATACGGCAGAGTGCAGTTCTCAGTTTGAAGGAAGTAAATGTTAGGTGTGTACACCTAAAGTTGATTTTGTTTTGTTCTTTATAATAAAAAGAATGATAATACGAACTCTTAAAAGGGAAATGTTATTTTCAGATAATCATGTCTACCTGAAAGTCCTGATCCTCGCAAAATCCTCCTGCTACAGCAGCAAGAACTTACCTTCTGCCTAGGCTGTCCCAGGAAGGTAGCATCAGTGTCTGACAAAAAGGCAACCATTGCGGGGGGGGGGAGCAGGGATTGATCAGTGAGATGACATTATGTAGCTGGAAGTATCCGCTGATCAGATAAACTGATAACAAAGTGTGAACCACAGATTTAGGAATGTAGAAAAAGAAATCACTTTCAATGATAAAATTTCCTTATCAGTCAAAATTTATTTGTGCCAGTATGTGTAGAAAAAGTAGGAAAGAAAACAAAAATGTTTTGTCATAATTTACTCTTCAAGAAGTTCATTATAATGATGCAACGACAGCTTTAATAAAATTAATGCTGACTTGTATAGCTGTACAGAACTTTGGTCCTTATGACAATGATTGGGCCTAGGGGAATAGTTGAAATAAAATACCACAGCAAAATCCAGTTGTCAAAACCAAAATATAACGTGAGATTAAATAAAATAATAGAACCAAAATGGTAAATGTGACCTCGCAGGAGGACAGAGGAACACATTGATCATAAATGTAAGAGTTACTGTGAACATGAATTTGGACAAGGGTCCTCCTGAATCAGACCAAATAGCTGTGTAGCTTTATCTGCAGTAGAACTCTGAAGCAGATGTTTAAAAGGATTTTAGAAGTCGTATATAAAGGAATCCTTTTTCCAGATAAAGAGTCCTAGCTTCCAGCAACAAAACAGGTGACCAAGAGCTGTTTTCAAATCATTTTTTGTAATAGCTGCTGATGGAATTATTCTCTATTACTTTATGAAATCTTTTTAAGAATCCATTTGTTACTTCCGGCTTCTACAGTTTGTTGTGGGAATGAATTCTGTAGGAGGAGACAGAGACTAGGTTGTTGACAATAAAATTATTTAATATAAAGTTAAAAAGTGATTATTGATTTGTTGAGCCTTTGTCAATTCTCAGATAATCTCTTGGCTTTAAAATTTAAAAAAAGAAGAAGAAGAAGAAGAAGAAAAAGAAGAACACGAAGACGAAGACGAAGACGAAGACGAAGACGAAGACGAAGAAGAAGAAGAAGAANGAACACGAAGACGAAGAAGAAGAAGAAGAAGAAGAAGAAGAAGAAGAAGAAGGAAAGAAAGGATACACTGAAATGAATAAAATGCATTACAGTGAACTTTCATGCAAAAGAAATGGACAAAAGGAAGGATTTATGCATGGGTGTCCAAACATTTGATTTGCCTGGGCCACGCTGAGTGAAGAGGAAATGCCTTGGGCTGCATGTGAAATATATAATATAGTTAATGTATATAAGAAACAAAACATATATATTATTAAAACATAAAAAGAGCAACAAAAACATAAAACTAGTGGGATATTTGACCTTGTTTTTGTGAAACAAATGCACCAATGTCTCGCTGTTACACTGACAGCCTTTAAGCAGTCGACTTGATCCTCCACATCAATACTTCGAAATACCTTTCTGAGTGATGTCTTGGCAGCTTATGTGAGTGTTTTCTAAGTTCCTCCAATGTATTTTTCTTCCACTGATGATCAAAAGTAAATCTAATGCAATGTTATGTAAACAGAAATGAGCCCTGTGAGCTAGCAGTCTCCAGCAACACAATTAAAGCACGTCTGCCTTGCAGAATTGTATAGCTATAAGCTTTGGGAGACATAGGGTTAGAACAAGCTAATACAGTGCACTGCTTAGCTATCTATGGTATATATTAATCAGGTAAAAAAGAAAAAAGATCTCTTTGTTTTAAATGGATAAAGGACATCACATGGCCTATCTTTTATTTTTATCTTCTCTGTGTATTATCGAAGTCTTTGTAAGTCAACTCAGTCTTACCCCATAGCTTCCCTCTTGAAAGAGTACATTAATGCAGTAAGGAGATACTCAAATAGCTCTTGCTTACAAAAAATTGTGACTGTCTCTTGAGGTCAAAAAGGAAGATTGCTGTTCTTTACTGTTCAGACATCTTAAATGGGCATGCTTTTTGCTGTCTTGAGGATTCATCTTAAGGTCAATACTGTATCTAACTAATAATGTTCAGCTGAAGTTTAATTGACTAAACAATGATGGAAGATTCCCCATTAAGGTTCAAGATGAAACATCAATTTCCTACACACACTAGGAAATTTGGCCATCCAGTATGTTTCTGCCTTGAGAGATAATTTTTTTTAAATAACAAAAGAGAGGATTGCTCTTGCTTTTATGATCCAGATGTTTTCCTTTTGGAAAATAATATCCTATTATATGTAGTACAAACAGAGAAAGGGGGAATATCTTCAGACAAAAGGTTAAAAAAAACTTCCTTAAATTCTATCATATGAACCCATTTTTCCCTGTAATAAATTTCCCCAATTATTTCTGTCTGCCTTCTGTATTCTTGTTAAGTGGGCTTCTGATACACTTTATTGCTTTCTTTTACAGTTGATTCCTCTGACCTTTGAACATCAGCTATAACATATAACAGACACAGACACTTCTGTATGGGAGAATCCTGGGTTAGCCTCGTATAGTATCCATTAATGTGAAATTTAATTTATATTTTTAAAACCTCCTTTTTTTTTACCATGAATTAGCAGGTTGTCTTTTGATGCTCCATCTGTGAGCAACTTCTCTTTTTGAGCTCTTCTGTCAGCTCACTGCCAGTCTGAAGGAGCATCTCCCAACTTGTTCCTTCAGAAGTGGGAAAAGCAAAAAGAGGTCTTTCGTTGTGTGCTCAAGGTAGCACGACAGGGGTAGTACTGCATCCAGTGAACAACAGTTACAAGACATATGTATATATGCTGCAGGCTTAGAGGACTATTTCTTCCTCATATGTGTTTACACATATAAGTTGGTATGGATATGCATATATACACACAAACACATTCGTAACACCTATTTTTCGAATAAAATGGTGGGGTCTTCCTCATGAAGTCCTGAAAGAAAGTAGTTTGTATTTGAAAAGGTAAGGGAATTTAGGCTGTAGACTTCTTTTTTACTTTACTTATTTGTGGAAGAAAGGAAAGGATTGATGCTACCTAAACTCCCCAAGGTCAAAATTAATCCATTAAAACGTTCCCACAGGGCATTGATTCTGCCCTAAATGAATTGTGATTAATTA
This sequence comes from Penelope pileata, assembly GCA_013396635.1. Classification (NCBI taxonomy): domain Eukaryota; kingdom Metazoa; phylum Chordata; class Aves; order Galliformes; family Cracidae; genus Penelope; species Penelope pileata. The sequence goes on from WBMW01002611.1 coordinate 75,771, forward strand.
ACAATGTGATCTGTACATAGCTGGGACTCATGCACTAATCTTTACTCATTGCTTGTGATTAATAACACTGTGACTACTACGGATATTAAGAATTAGAAATCAAAATTAGAAACAACAATGAAAAAGGGTGCCATAGTTAAAAAAGTTTATAAACATTTTGAACCATAAAAAACAGTGTTGGGGGAAGAGTGAGAGCAGTACTCTTTAAGTGAGTAGGGATTTTTTATCTGTTTGTCTTTCATGGAGCTTTTGAAACAATTATGTGAATCTTCAAGAAAACTCTAAATACTTGGTTTTACATATTCAAAGCAATCAATAACACTGGTACTAAATAGATGATGTTGTTTAAACCAAGCAGAGGTTGCAGAATTGTTAGAAAAAGATATGAATTAAATCAAAAATCAAGTATTGCTCTCAAAAGATGATTTTTCATTGTCATGAATTAGGAATAGGACAGGACTTCCTAGTAGTAACTTATGATGCAAAATGGATTTTCTTGTCATGCTGTTAAATTGTGGCTGTTGCTGCCAATGGGATTAACCGCATGTTGAAAGCTTGTTTACATCTGGATTGCAAGGTTTTTTATTATTATTTTTTAAGCAATTCTGACTTTATATAATGCGAAGGAGTAATAACATGGGAGTTAATGCAGTTCAGTGCTTTAAACTAGTGAAATAGCTCACAATGAACGACAGAAGGGAGCAGGAACATCTGTTTTACTGAGAAAGAAACAGAAATGCACTTTCTGTTTTCTATGTGGATAGAACATTTCTTATGAACAAAAAATGTGATATTGTACCTGAAGCCTCTATCTTTATTGCTATAAAAAATATCACCTTGGATCAAGACTGAGGGACTTGAGCCTGCTGTCGTAACACCATTTCTCCTGTCCCTGTCTTCATAATATTCCGAGTAGCAGTATGGCTCCCAACTTGGATAGGCAATAGTAAAAAGCAAAAATATCTTCCAGCAGTAAATAGGAAATTATTTTTGATGAAGTCTCAGCAGACTTGGATTTAAAAACTAAAATGCATAAACAGCAGAAGATGAGATGCACTTTAAAGCTGTAACCTACATTGCTGTGATACAGCGTGCTGGATTGTTTCACACTCATGTAAAATGTGCACGCCTAGAGATATCAAGAAGGCTTCCTGGCATATTAGTTTTTGTAAGACAATTAATTCTGTTCACACTTCAAAGTTTTTAGACAAATAGAACAATTTCAGAAATTAGAAGAGGCAGGTAAATCTGCAATGTTAAGTACATAAGCACTTCCTCGACACCTGCGGGAAACCAAGCTGGCAACAGACAAACACATTTTACTATCTCCAGCTGGTAAAAACTTGGGAACTGAAGGGAAAATGTGCAGAAGAGATGTGACACTAATAGCAGAATCTTGTGTTTCATTTCATTTGTGATTGTGGAACAACAGTACTATATAAAAGTAGGTGATGATTCTTTATTTTGTAGCTCAGAAGCACAGACATAACAGAAAAAGAAAAAATCGTCTTCCTGCCAAACAGATTATAGCACACAAGAGTAGAACAGCCAAGCACAACAATCCTTGATCCTGTGTAGTAGCAAGAGTCCCTCTGGGTGAATTCACACAATGAAGAGTTTAACTGCAATTGTCCTGAATTTGAAGGAACTACCTTCAAGCAATTCCTTGTTTTCTTACTATAAAATGAATGATTGTCTGGAATTAATGATGTTTTTTAAACCCACTGCTACCTCAGCTAAGTTTCTCTTCCAATATCACATAGGTGATTGTATCAGCAAAGCACGTGTGATAGCTGTTACGGTGTACATCACAGAACAAAAAGCTGACTGGAATCTCCTTAGAAGTTCTTCCATTATTAAATTTTTGGCACTTGCTCATTTTTCCCTTTGTAGACAGGCCTTTTTGAATCCTTTCCTTTCTTCTGTTTGAGGAGGGGAGAGAGAGAGAAAGATGGAATCAATGAAATAGCAATACTCATATCATGTTCATACTTCCACATCCACTGCTGAGAAGCAGTTAGAATGCAATCATCAGAAATTAAGACCAATGTTACAGTAACTTTGTGTGTTATCATGAGATATAATCTGCAAAGACACTATCTGAAATTCTTATCCTGTTATAAAAACCCTTTGATTAGCATAACAAAAACGTTATCACCATGGCAAAATTATTTTAAATACAAACAATTAGCAATCATCTATTGACACTAATAGAAAGGGTCCAGGTACTTGGCCCAGGTGCTCACTGACTAAAGACAGGCACGTTAATTCTTCACTTCAGTTTTACTGTTTGACAAGCCTGTCCTAATTCTCATACCACATGCTTACCTGCCAGTCCTGACAAATCTGTGACATTGAATCCTAAATACTAGAACAAAATTAGCATTTCACCTTTAGAAACTTAGCACAAAGACCAAGTCCATGTTCTTAAACACGTGTAGTTCCACTTTTCTTGGCTGAAAACAGCAAGTAGCCATATAGCAAGCCACTGCAGGTTATAAGAGCAGAGGTATTCACTTTACAAAGAGCAATTTATTATCAAAATGTTAACGATATTGCATGCACAAACCTGCTCCAAGAAGAAAAAGTATTTAATAACATCAGAATGGCATCTGAAATAATTAAACTTCCTTTTTCATAACTCAGAGGGAAAATGGAACTGAAAGGAAATTATCCTTCCAATTTTTAGAAAGATTAAATAGCCTGTAGGTTCATCTCAGTTCTGCCAAAGCAATGCTTTAAATTCTGATGCTATTTTTTATTTTTGCAATATTTTCACATGAGGAAAAAGTACTACAAGTGAGTTTTCAAAAAGCAGATGTAATTGCCCTATCACATATTTCCTTCATGTTTTTTCCTCACTTATCGCGTGTAATTGGAGATTCAAGAGATGTTTAAATCGGGATTCTATTTTCCCTATGTTATAGTGACAGCCAGTGGAGAATAAAAAGATCTCCAAAGAGCACTGTAACACAAATTCTGCATCATTTTCTGTAGTTCTCTCCCTCCTTATTCACCACTGAAAATATTCTTGAAAAGAAACTGAGCAATTAAATATCAATTGTCCACTACAGTTAAATACTCTATACAAATCATGTACATGTGAATGGTCTGTAATATCATCAAGACCCTAGTGAATGAGTTCTCCTACTGAGTACTCACCTAATAGTGCACCTAATTTACAGAGCAAATGGATGGCATTCAAGTTTCCTATGTTGGTATGGATTTTTATGAGAAACATTGGAATTACAAAAGCTTAGAAAATAATGGAAAACTTTACTGAGAACAGAATGAATAAATATGACTTCGCTAATATAATTGTAAGAATTAAAATTTTTGGTTTTATATTTTATGTCAATATCTTGGCAAAAAGCTGTGCTTTAGAAAGTTTTTTCTTTTTAATAGCTGTGTTTTTGATGGCATCAAGTGATATGATGTACAAGTTATTCTTATAATTCTGCTCTGGTTTCATTTTTTTTTTCACTAAATGTTGCTCTGAAGCATTTTTGGGACTTCATAAAAATCAAGACCAAAAATGTACTTATGTACTTGTAATATGTTCTTTTTTTAGGGACAATTAAATTTTCTTTGTTGTAAAGTGGTTTCAGGTAGCATGAATCTTTGCTTTGCATTGCATGCCCATGCACATTAAAGTTTAAACATCATTTTGTAAGCACTCATTGTCTTTCCAAAAATTTAATTTTTCATATTCAGTGAAAAAGCATACAACGTTGTTACGGCTTATTGAAATTTATTCTCAACATATTCTGAATGCTTAACCAAAGGTATCAACAGATACCACTTCAGTTTCATTGTGAAAAGAAACATCCAGCTTAGAAATGTAACAGATATTTTACTTCGTGCTGCAACATTCAGCAGCAAGCAAAATGAGACATGACATAAGCAAAGTAACTATTAAATGACAAAATATTTTCCGTGTTCCTGTACTCTGAACTTATTTTCAAACACAGAAGGAATTGTTTTAGCATTTCATCTTCATAATACAGGTCTATATATTGCAGCTGTCTAGATAACAAATGTACATTCTGCAAAAGAGAAAAATAATTCTGAACACAGTTGTTTATTCTGAATAACCAGGAGTCAGATGGTATGACAGGAAGCATTTAGAAAAAAGAGTGGAATAGTAAAAATTATGTTTCCTAGAACATTGGGGTAGTTGTTAAAATGTACATTTTTTCTTTTTAAAAATTTTTATTAATGATTAACAGAATTCCAACATTATGCAAATATAATCAGATTATATTTACAATTTTATTTAACGAGCTGTGCTTTAGGAATTGTGGTTTTTATTTTGGTAGCTGCTTTTTCAGTGGCAGGGAAATTATGATGTGTAGCTATTTACATAACAACAACATCATTTTAGCAACTTGATTAAAAGTGGCTCCAAAATAGGAGAGTTCATAAATACATAATTCAAATTATGTCAACTAAACAATCTAACTTTATAAATAGAATTTTTTTTCCAGTGGCAATTTAACAATGCATTTGATCTGTTCAGAAGAAGATTTTCTCTCTTGCTAAATAGTTATTGAATTGGTGAAACATACTTGATAAACGGAAATCCCAACGGACTTGCATTATTGTGTTGGTGTTTTAAGACTCAGGGCAAAAAGGGAAAAGTGGTAACTATTTAAAACTCAATACAGCCTTCACAGAAATACTGATTTAATCTGTAATCTCTCTCCCCTTTTAATTTAGGTAGACACTAACACCATTCACTCCTATCTCTAAGGTCTTCTTTCATAAGACTTGCTATTCTGGTTGGTCGCTCCTTTTAAAACATCTCCATTGGCTTTTCCTTTTTTACTGCCTAAGATACTGTTGTCTTTTCCTCACCTTCCAGTTCCTTCCCACTCTGAACTTCTCTCCCTCATTTTTATTCTTTTTTCCGAATATGAAGTCACTTCTAGCCTCTTTCCCAGGTAGATAACAGACAATTGATGACAGTCTTATCTGCCTCCTTTACAGTCATCTTGAAGCAAGGAGATTTTGCAAGCTTTGTACAAATGCCCTTTTCTTCACTTTACGCTGTCTCCTTTCTAAGGTAGCCCCTAGGCTTCAATGTGCTAAAAATCCTTAGTGTAGATCATATGTAAATATTTCCAAACTTTTCCTACAAGAAAAAATGGGACACATCTTTCGAGACATACTGAGAGAATATTTCATTTGAATAACCTTAACTCCTGTTAAAGTTATACCTGTATTGTAGAGGTATGCACCGTACCATTCACACCATGGAAATCACCTTGTTCTCTGACTATTGTTCCCTGATAGTGACCAGCGAGGCTCTGGGCCATTTCAAGATGCCCAGGCTGACAACAGGTGCAAAGACCCAAACCTCAGATGTAGCTGTCAGCATCCAAGGGTGAACATAATGTTGCAGTTCTTCCTGTATGTTAAGGTCAGCTTGTAGGCCAAAAGAAGCCATATTTAATTTAACCAGTTTGGATCTCACAGCCAATCATCTAGTGTCCTTAGATTAATTAGCATGTAAAAGTTAAAATTAACAAGTGGAAGAAGCAGAACCTTGCCACAAACTGGAGACACCCTTGAGTAATTCTCTTAAGCTTTTACACCACCTGGAAAAATCCCATTAAGTAAGGCATTCTGGATACAAAATATCTAAAAAGCAGTCAATTGCCCAAAGGAAAAGATATTAAAATGTACCCAGAAATAAAGTCTGCAGAACAGGCACTGTAGTCAAATGCTCACACACACATAAAATAGCTGCAAAATAGTTTTCACAGTTCTCTGGGGCACTAATTAAAGGGTAACCTTGCCAAAAGACCTGATACTGCAGGTGGCACTCGAGATGTGGATTCTTCGGGCAGTAGTAAGGCAAAAGTTACACCTAAACAGCAGAGAGGAATAGAGAGTGGGGAGGGGGGTGTGGAATAAGCTAGACAGAAATGTGCATCTATCATATAATTCTGCTTTCTTTGCATCTTATTTGTTTGGATTACAAGAGTAACTTAATTTACATTCTTTGTAACAAGAAACTTTAAAAAATCCTGTAAGAGTTTAACTGAAGATAACCATCAAAATTAATTTTAGAAAAAAAAAAAAGTGATTTTTTTTTCCAGTGAAAATTCTTATGCATGCAAGGTAGTACAAGTGAAAATTCTTCAGAGGAAAAAAGATGTATACAAATTTTGAAAGAATCTGTGAAATGCCCACATTTGTGTTTCCTTAAATTTCCTCTCACCCCTGGCATCTCAGCCAAAATAACATTCACCAGAAATGTTGTTGTGGAGACATCTGTACCAACTCTGAAATGCTGATCTATTAGTCGTATATGAACCTTTTTCCTGCCTGAAATAACCCAGGGGCTTGTTTAGTAGAGATTAGAAACGGAAGAATAATCTTGTACTTAAGAATTTGACCTTTCCCCTAAAATCTCTATGTTCTTTTTCTGAACTGCCACAGGTTTCATTGTGTTCCTGGAAAAGTCAATCTTTATCACCCGTAAAAATAATATTTTCTTCCTTTTATCAGGCTCAGAAAAGACGTCTATCTAGAATTTAAAATTGTAGAGGTATAGATTGTCAATCATCATACAGTACTCAAAAGCATGGGAACTTAATTTTACTTGGAATGTTTAGTTGCTATTATAGAGCAAATAATAATCACCATAAGAATAATTGACACATAGAAATACAATTTCCATAGCCAGTGAAGGAGGCAGTCAGCTTCACTTGACTGTCAGGTACCTGCAGCAACAAGTTGTAAGACTTCTGATAGAATTCCTCATTCTTCTCCCTATGATTCTGCATCTTTCAGATTAAAGTTTCTCACGTGCATTTTTAAATTTTTACCCAGTTTAAGTAATAAAAGAATGAAATGTACATAAATAGATAGTACTTTGATACAAAATGAGTGAAATTGCATCATGAGACACCACGTTATTGTTTAGCAAGCCAGCTATTCAACTGACATTAACTGGGGAGCTGCAATGATTTGTACAGTGTACTGCCATATGTGTATGATGAGAATTTGCCTCAATTTCTGCTCACAAAGCCAGATTAATTTTAAGACTAAAAACTTTTCCTTTAAAACCCTTTTCACATTTACTGACAACCTTTATCATTAGTTGCTAACTTGTTTGGGGCTTGTTGGTCTGTGAGTCTCATTTAAATAAGTTCATTATTATACTGCTTGGAGAAACAAAATTAAGCTTAATTAAAGGTCACATCACCTCCAGCTCAAATTAATTAAAAGCCTAATAAAATCTTTTGGGAAACAGTAGTCTGTCAGTGAAAAAAAAAGGGGGATAAAGCTCACTATACCACACTAAGGACAGTAACCTGTCTGGTTGCCTTTTATTTTATTGTCCCTCATTTTGCACAAAAAGAAATAAATAGGATAGAAAATATACTCTCATGTAATGCTCATACTTAATAAAGCAGTTTGTCAGTTTCCTTTCAATCTAGTAAAGAATGGATACTGCAGAAAGAAAGGCACACATCACAACGTGTGTCTATGTTTCTCACCACATAGGTGCAGACTGAAAATAACGGGCTATTATAAAGTCAGCCTTCCAACTCAACTGCAGTTGGGAGAAGTATGAAAAACAGCTGGAGGCCTAACATAACTAAATACCATTTTAATGAAGATAAGCTTGGTAAAAATACTGGCAGAGTGCATAACGTGACTAAGTGAGTCTGGAGGCTTGTGCTCTCTCATTGCACTGACCTGCTGTGTAATGCAGGAAAGCCTTTGCCCCACCTGGTCTATTTAAATTGTCCATTCTTTGACCCATGGCATCTCTCTTCCTCAGCTGAGCATACTGTCCTTGGAAAGCTGATGCTCTGGTCTCAGTTTTGTTCTTTTGGTGTTATAATCATCAACATCAACCTTCAGATTATCATCATCCATAGGTATTAGGAAGACAAAGTTTTGTACAACAGAATGACCATTCCTGTAATTATAAAATGCTCATATACAATAATGTTGACACTGTAAGCAAAACATAATTACCCTCTCATCATAGAAAATGTTATTTGAGACAATCTTTAGTTTTCATTAAGATGTTCTCTTTGATTAATATTATTTTCTCTCTCCACTGTATTGTCTTTCTTTTGAAAAGATGGCAATCCTTGCAGATTTAGGGCAGCCTGTTCTCATTTTTACTTGTAAGAATTTTATGGAACAAAGGGATTCCTTCTGTTGTCTTAAAGCCATCATCTCAGTAAAACCCTACTCTTAAAGGTGACCACTTTATGGTCTTTGCGAAACCCCAATGATTTAATGTACTCAGATCTTCTACTGAGGATCATGTCACCTTCCCAATCAGGTGTATGAGGAAAGTTCATGTTTTCCTGTGTCTCTGAACAACGCGGTGCTCATTGCAAGTTAGCCTGGCATAATTTTCCCAAGAACGACTGTGTTGGGTCTGTGTCAGATAGATTTGCTCTACTTAAGCAGTTAAATATGTTTTTTCGTTATGCTAGAGTCTCTATCTTGTTTTGGCCTTAGTGGGACTACTTATTACATATTTTATGTGCAAGATTATTTAATCAACATTTCAAGTTGTATGAATACTTCAAAATAAAGACAATTGTTCTTTTCTGGCAGTGATTAAAAAAGCTTAGAGTCCTTACACAATTCTTAGAGAATTCAAGAATTAGATGAAGTGCATTGTGAAATGAGCTGGAATAGAAACACGTGCAGACAGAGTCAACTCATAGTTACCAAGATACTTTTTCCAAGTAGGAGACTTCCAATGACAACCCAGCAGACTACAGTATCAGATAATGCACATAAGAAATTAAATTCATCTGGGGGATTTGGCAGATATTTGTGTCTGTTCTCATTCTCTCCTAATGAGCTTATTTATTAGTAGTAGTATCATCAATGTTTCCTTTCCTACTTTTCATTAATCATTTGGATAGGAAAGCAGAATATGTAGCCTTGTACTGCTGACTACAAAAAAAACATCAGATAACAGTATGAAATTATTTATTCAATCAGCCTCTGAGCCAGTGGCTAACCATGTGCCAGTTTGCTTTTTGGAACTAGCAGAAGTGGTAGATAAGCATTTGCAGTTCTGAATGATACTGGCAATTTCAAAAAATTTTAAATGAATTTATTCAGCAGTAACAGAGATGAGTTCCTGGCTCATCAGATGATGTTGAGATGTCTCTTTAGGCATAGATCTCAATGACAAATTTTCCTGGCAAACACATTTAAGATATCAGTTGCCACGGGGTTGGCATTTATGATGGCCTTGAGCTCTAAGTCTATATCTAAACAAATATTTTAGTGAATATATCTTACACTATTGCATACACTTCTGTTCAACTTTGGTGTTCCCTCAAAAATTTTTGAACTCAGCATGATTCATTTTTCTCTCTCTGTGAGCAATTCAGAGAGCAAAAAGTATCTTTGTCTTCATTCAAGCTGTCTTCCAAAGGTTTGAAAAGTGTGGGAAAGTTAAGGCATGGGAAGGAACACACTGGTATTGAATTATAATAGCTCGCCTCTGTTATAAAGCAGTCAAAAGGTCAGAAGAATCTAGTACTTACATCACTGCTGTAAGGAAGCTACAAGGAAAGATATTTCTCATGTGCAAGGTCTAAGGAGTAAATGTTCTACTAACAGATACAGAAAATATTTATGGCTGGTTTCATACTGCTCTTTCAGATAACAGCTTCTCCTATTAGGATCCCACAGTAGAAATTTATGAAAATTTATTTTTCAATAAAATTGTTTATTAGACTTGAGAAGCACTGTGGAACTAAAAGGAGCCAACAGGAAGGCTGGAATATTCAATGTATGTTAGTTATCTGTGTATTTCTTAACACTTATTTTCTGAGTCCATCAAGAAACTTCATTGTAAGCCCAAAAGCTTCCCTGGGCATTATAAGTATGATACAACATTAAACGCTGATGTACTGAATTTGGACTTCTTAGTTTTCTTACTGCTGATGTTAGAATTAATCCATGGGAATCCTTGCATTGGTTTGTTTGGATCATAAGAAGCTAGGAGGTCAAAACATTGCTTTAATTACAATCTCTTTTTAATTCTTGTCATCTTAAAATGGAAATGATAGTACTATTTTACATAATGGTATGCAGCAAAATCTGTGTTTCAACAATAGCTGTTACTAAATGCTTTAACATTTTCCTAGGTAAATGTGGGGTTTTATTCTCTCTTTCACATCTGTATACACACATTCACAATGGTTACGTATAGTAAAGAGTTATTGACGATTTTTTTTTAAGAATATTGGAGCTGAGTTAAGATAAAAAGGGATATTAATGAAATGCTATTCATTTTTGCACCTCATCAGTAACCTCTGTAAGCAACCTACTAAGACTTGCATCTCTCCTGTGAAGGAGATAATTTTTATAAAAGTTAAAAGCACACCGTAACCTTACGTCCTCTGGTTGTGCACAATAGTGGGTGGTGAACACGCACTGCTGAAGAAGCCCGAATTCCTTCTACTATTTAAAAAGAAACTCTCAGTTGGAAATACATTCATTCTGCACAGTGTAGTTTGCTGTCCCTCCATCAAAAACTGAGAACAATAACCATGGAAATTGAAAGGGCTTTGTAGTTTCTATCAAGTCAAGGTTCAGAGATTTGTTATCAGTTTGTACAGTTGAGGAGAGTAATTCAGTGTGATTTTTAGCCTTTATTATAAAGTTAATGAAACATTGGCAGTTTCCAGCATCAGGTTAATGTTTGATTGAACTCCCAGAAGAGGAATGAAATGGAAGCAGTTGAGAAACTAAAGTTTTTTATGAGGTTTTTTTTTTTTTTTTTTTGGTGATATTGAATTAGAGAATTTAAACTAGCTGTCCAATCATCATTATTTGTATTTTAGGAAATGGTTTTGATCAGAATAGTAATAATTTTTTTGCACAAATGTATTATGGTTAAACAAATCATTTAGATATGTACAGATGATTCGAGACAGTCAATAAGGTTTTTTCAATTCCACAGTTCACGTCAAATTAGCACACAGTGTTGCCTTGTAAGTCCTCTGACAATTTTACTTTAATGTACAACTTCCACGTCTTTTCAATTTGTGACAATAATTTTCTGTAAAAAATCAGAAGTTTTTTTTCTTAAAAAAAGCTAAATAGCTCCTTCTTACTGTTAAAAAATTTCTTGTCATAATTTCGCTACTGCATGAGAGAGGAAAGAGTGTGGCAACAGTCCTGTAATTTAGCTTCAGTGATGTGTCTGGTTCATAATCATACAGTTTTTGTCTTCCTCTCATTTCTGCTGCCTTGACAAACAAGTGAGAGTTTTTTTCCTTGTGAAGTGATGTGAGTTTTTTTCCTTGTGTAGCTGGCGTAAACATTGTAAAGGGATATTTGTGAGTGCTTGTATAATGCCTGAGATAGGAAGTAGGAGGCTAAAATCTGATTAATGTTATGAGAATAATGAAGGCAACACATCTCCAGATAAGCACTATTTGGAGTTTTGTTTATATACCTTGTAATATTTACACATGAAAGTCAGTGATCTGTAAAATTCCCATGCTTGATGTTTTTAAGTATAGTGATTACACTGCCAGTCATTTGCCTCCATCCATAGCTGTAAAGCTATTTTGTAGTGTCTGGTGATTTGAGGACCGTTGCATATGTACTTGAGCTTGCAAGTGAAAATTACAAAATTTTCATGCTTTTCACCTGAAGGAGTATTCTGGATTTCATGAGTTTGAAGTCATCTTGATGTATGACATGTAGGAATTTGTTCTAAGCAAAGTATTTCAATACACACCTACCTCCAGGTCTAAGATTGTCACAAATAAGAGTGTAGCTTAATCTACAGGAATACGGTAGACATACAAAAAAAAAAAAAAACGAGTGAGAAAAAAAAGATAAAATTCAAGGTACCTGACAATATCCTGTAGCACCTGCACAGAGCAATTCAGCCTAAAAACAAAATTCTGCACTTTAGAAATATCTTCAGAAATATCAAGTATCTTTAGAAATATCATTAGCAATATTGAAATATTATTAGCAATAAATTAGAAGACATTGTAAAGGGATATTCAAGGGCATTTTTTAAACCGCAGAATTTTGTTCTGACATCCTGGTATTCATCTTAACTACATTATTGTGTCAATACTTAGCTACTGTAAAATAGAAAATTTCTGCTTTCTAAATTTATCTCTAAAACACAGAAGTTTTTCTAACTTACTGCCAAATACCTGATCTTATATCATCTAATAATTTAAATTAGCTTATGCACAATACCAGCCACTATGAAGAAAATTGTCTACCTCAGTGTAAACCAGGACATAGGCATAGATGTGTTACACACAGTGTTCATGTGACAGAGTTGAAAGAGTAGAAGCTTGTTGGAATAGAGTGGAATCTAGAAAATAATCCTTTGCAGTCACAGTTTCTTTAAAAAAATAAATATATAAATAAAAAGCCAAGTAGGTGAAAATATTGCAGGTTGCAGAAAAAATGTCCCAAAATTCTAATGAATTAGCAAAGAGGAACCTCCAGTAACCTCAATGTCTTCACATGTTAAAAACTGTTTTTAGATTTAGTTCCTGACCAAATCATCACAAGAGAGCACATTGCCATGTACGGACTAGATCTGGATCTTAAAAGTCACTGCATTCGCATGCTCTGCTTCTGAACAGGGTGCAGTATTTTGGAGACAACTGCCCTGGGAAGTCTGAAAATGAGTCAATATGTGTCATGATCTAATGAACAGAGTTACCTTTAGCAACTCCAAGAGAGTATAAATATCCTATCTTGATTTTAATTTGAACTGAAACGTGGTAAAACCTACTCTAGTCTGTGCAGGCAAAAAGACTAAAATAGCCCTGTATTCTACATACCAAGCATGCCAAAAGCATATTCTAGTGCTGGGAGTTAGTCATTCTTCAATTTATTTTCACAAAGTATTTCCTCTTATTTCTTTAACATTATAATATGACATCAAGATAATATAAACATGTCTGTTCGAAAGCTAATGAGAAAAATGAGTTGTTGTGATATATTTTACTTAGCTTTCATAACTCATATTTTAAAACAATTGTAGCTATGCATGTTATTGTACAAATGCAAAATGTATGCGTACCAGATGGCAATTTGGAAATATATGCTTGAGATAAAGAAATACGAAATATTTTGCTCACAGCACACCTTGAATTGAAAAAGCATACTGATTTCTTTTTTCTTTCATTATAATGAAACACGTTTTTTTCTATAAACGTGTTTTCTGTTAAGATGTATAAAGTAGGAGTGGAGCAACATATCTGTCAAACAATACTGTGATCTGGTTTGTTCTCTTTCTACTACTGTACTATGGAATCAATTTTAAAAGTTAAATGGTTAGTGGTTTAGAGTGGTTATGAAAAAAACCAAAGATAAAATGTCTAAAATAACTCTAAGAACATAAATATTTTATATTTATTACTAATAATACTCTTCTCTTATAAGGCAAGCAAAATATCCTTCCTTTGTATTTTAAATTTAAATTATTCTCTGAAAAAAAAAACAAAAAATAACATTTTTTAGATGGTGGATGACATATTTATAAAGCAACATTTGCTTATTTTTCCTGAAAAGATGCTTGGAAAAAGATAAAAGTCTCTTTTTTGGTCTTTTTTTCTTGGTTATTTGCTTGGAAATGACTTTGCACATGCCTTGCCAAGTAGTTTGTGTGAATAAGAGGCACATACCTCCTTATTATCTCCTTATCATCTACCTGGACTTGTGCAAGGCGTTTGACACTGTCCCGCACAACATCCTGGTTGATAAACTGGATAAATATGGGTTTGACGGACGAACCACTCGCTGGATAAGGAACTGGCTGGATGGCCGCACTCAGAGAGTGGCGGTCAATGGCTCAGTGTCTGAATGGAGACCAGTGACGAATGGTGTTCCTCAGGGAT